>PVKA01054942.1:0-10537 GCA_004027165.1 Ctenomys sociabilis
CAGAGAGCAATCTGGTCAAGCATTGGCCGTGACTCATCCACATGGATGACACAGACAAAGGAACTACAGAATAATGTACAGGACTACAAGATAAACCCTGAGAAGACTTCAATGACCACATAGGAAATATAAAGTTCATGTGTTGGTATATAAGTTTTGATGTACCTAGGTCTTAACCATCCAGCAGAAAAGTATAAAAATATAAAAATGAAGTATACATCGTGAGCCCATAATATTAAGCTGAGCTGTAAATGGCTATGATCGACAATTTCTTTAAATAACCCCCTATGGTTGCAGAATGCTGGCCTGTGTTGGATTGTGATGTCGAGTTCAAGCACCTAAGGTAGTTGAATGTCAATGGAGTGCCCACTTTTGACAGGTGTAGACAAAGGAAGGGTTGTAGAAAGAAAAATATCATGATGTGTGTGTATAGACAGTACAGTTGGGATAGATAACACTGTGCTTCTACATAATTCTATGAGAGGCAAGATCTGCAGTAATGGTGGTTGGACAGGATATTATGTCGGCTTTTAGTGCTATGGTCATCCACTAGGTAAATAATTATTGAATCTTTGATATAATTCAGCTATAAAAAAACCTGTAAATATAATATCATGTATGCACCTTGTACAATACCAAAACGTTATGAAAACAGTTTGCAATGTAGTAATTCACCGAATGTGTATGGTTAAGATGTCTTGAAACTGTCTGATTGACATTTGTATCTTAATAAAATAAAAATAAATCAAAAAAAAAAAAAGAAAAGAAAAACTACTTTAAGAAACTGATGCTCATGAGTTGTAAGAAATTCAAATAATTGCTTATCATAAATTCTCTAATTATGTGAGTTCTTAAATAGTGATGCAAAAGCTGGTGCATTCGGACATATTTCAATCATCATGGTACTTGTATTAATTCAAATCACATTCACTGAATAATAGCATCATGATAAAACATCTTTAAAAGTGGAGTGAAATTTGAGTCCCTAGGAACATGAGAGTGAACACCTTTCGTCACTAATTCTTCTGCAAAAGAACTATAAAATCTGGACAGAATGGAAGGATCAGCTATTCCAGGGGTAGTGGAAAACATGGTCATATTTCAGTGAGCCAGTGGCTGTTCAGCACTCTTTCCACTTTGCACCTCCTGGACAGAATGCCACACATGGGCATTCGAAGAAGTTGGGACCAAGCTTGTTTGTTTACTTGTTTGTTCATTTCCTCTCTTTCCTCCCAAGCTTAACACTGAAACCTGAAATATTTGCAAAAATGCATGTCAGAGAGTGGTAAATAAAGCTGCTGGCTGGAGAGAAAGTAAAGTTCAGCCAATCGAAAGACTGAAATGTGAAGAAAGAGGACACAGTAGAAGTGACCTCAAGCTCTTCATGGACACTTTTTCACCTATAGCTAGGTGCACCTATGTAATTTTAATCCCATTTACTCCATAAGAAATCTTGAGATGTGAAATAATAGGATGATCACTACACAGAAGCAGAGATGGCCAAGGCTGGCATGTACATTGGACAGATCTAGAGAAGGCCACACAGATTTTAACTGTCATTCAAGACTACAGTCCACAACAGTGGTAGAAAGCTGCAGCCTCAGCCTAACCAGCTTAAGTGAGCATTAACTCAGAAAAGATCTACCATTGTCCCTAGAACTCAATAAGACCCAGAGACTCATGTAATATTCACAATGTCTAGGATAAAATAGAAATCTACTTAGCATACAAAATTGAAAAAAGTCTCATCTACACAGAAAAGGATATTAAAGAGATGGTTGCATAATGATAAAGAGGCAAGAGACCAAGAAAACCTAGTCATGCATGCATCAAGACAAAACAAGTGAGAACAGCCCTACATGCACACAATCCTCAGAAAAATAAACAGGCTAGTCTACAGGTTACAGGCTTTTATATTCCTCTTTGAATGATAGGTAGTTAGAAGGGCAGCAGTGATGGCAAGGAACTAAAAATAACCGTCCATCACCTGCATCTGCTCAGCATGTACCCTGTACTCAAACCAACAGCAGCAGAATACGCACCCCACTCACATATACCTAGAGCTTTCCCCATGCACCATATACTTTGCTGTAAAATAAAGAATAGTACACAGCATACTCACTGACTAACTGAAGTAAGCCAGGAATTGTAGACAGAAAAATAATACAAAATTTCCCTAAAACACTTAAAGTTAGCAGCACATTTCTAAATGTTCTTTTGCTCAAACAGAATGTCTCAAGGGAAAGGAGAAATTATTTTATTTTTTACAGCAGAAATATAGTACATCAGATTCCATACAAATAGCTAAGAAAAGGAGGAAAACATGTAGCCTTAAATACTATATTACAAAGAATGTCTTGAAATCTCCTCTGTAACCAATAAGAAACATCAAAAGAAATCAACATAATTGTAAAGAAAACAATAGAGGGGCCAGGGAGGTAGTTTGGCAGTCTAAGAGTCTCTCTAGCAAGCACAATGGCTCGGGTTCGATCCCCGGAATGGCATGTATTCCCTGTTGCACATGGAAACCAAACATGGAAGTGTACATCTATAATCCCCAGTGCTGGGAGCCTGAGATATGAGAATCCCTAGGAGTCTGAAAAGCATTGGGAGACGTTTAACAAATAAAGAGAGTAAGAAAAGAAAGAAGAAAGAAAGAAAGAAGAAAGAAAGGAAGGAAGGAAGGAAGGAAGGAAGGAAGGAAGGAAGGAAGGAAGGAAGGAAGGAAGGAAGGAAGGTAGATTAGTATATTCTATCCCTGATGAACTCAGTTACAAAAATCCTCAAAAATATTACAAATTAATTCCAACAATTAAAATCCAATTAGTCCAAAGTAAATAAGAAAATCACAACAAGGGGCTTTTATGCTGGTAGTGTAAACCCAGTCCAATACTGAAATTCAATTTTTGTAAGCCTTCATATTAACTATCCAAAAAGAAAGTTTATGGTATCAATTGATAAAAAAAATTATGAGGAAACTGAAAATTCATTAATGATGAAATAAAATTCAAGCAGCAGGCTAAAAATAGAAGAGAACTTATTCAACCTCATACATGGCATCCACATAAAATCTACACCTACCTTGATAACTGATGAAGAGTGAACACTAAGAGAAGAATTCTCAGCAACTTTTTAATCAATTTGGATCAAAAATAACAAGATGCTGCTAAAATTTATGTTGAAAGGGAAGCACCTAGAATTATTAAAGGCACTTGTCAAAAAATAAAAACAGAAATGTAACTACCCAATTTTAATAATTACTGTAAAGTACACTAATCGAGATCATGTGGAATAGTTTAGAAGATGCATATTTTGACCAAAGGAGTAGAATACAGTGAACCCAGAAAAAAGCCCCTAAATAGGTCACTGGGCTGTTGAGAAAACACAAAAGCAATTGAGTGGAGAAAGGATTGCATCTCAGGAAGGCACTGTGCGAGGCCAGCACATCCACGAACAATCTTAATAACAAAACAAACAACCAGCTTATGTCTGAGCTTTACACGTTATGCAAATTTTACCCTAAGGCAGACTCTTCATATAAACGTAAAATGCACAAACATCAAACTTTTAGAATACTATATAGGGAAACGTTTTGTGAGCTGGAAATAAGCAGATAGGACATCAAAAGAATGATTCATCAAGGCAAAAATAATATGCATTGGTTTTCATAAAACAGGAAGGTCTGCCTGCTGCAAAAACTCTTAAGAAAGAAAATTACAGAACACGGATCAGACCAGGGAAAAATAGCTATAAAGGATATGCAGAGTCGGCAGAGGACTTTTATCCAGTTCTATTTTAAATATATTGACAATCACACATATCTACATAATTATTCAAATCCATAGTTTAATAGGACAATAAAAAGAATCCATTTGAATAAATGGTTATTTTAAAAATTAGATGAAATAATAGTGGAATGAGTTTGAATTTTTAATTTACATTGCATTTATTAATATGAACATATATAACATCTAGCTATTTTGTTGTTACTTTGACAGTCTGTGGTGAAGCTTCATAATAAAAATCTAGCCATTTTTACATTTGCTCAGAAACATTTAACAGCAGTCTAATTTACCCTGATGATTAGTAATATAAAGAGCCAGGAAAAAGTGAAGAAATAAGGCTGAGGACTCTGCCCTCTGATAAAGCAAGAACACAGAGAAGTCTAATTAGTGTCACCAGCAATGAAATATCGAAGTGCTTGAATGTTACAATCATTTTATTTGACAATTTACAGTGACCAAACCAAAGTTTTGTTTTTGTTTAATTCAATAAAGCTTCCTTTCTTATGCATGGTGCAATTGGATTGATTAGAAACTGTCATAAGATAGTTTACATATTAATGATTCTATTAGTTCAACTTAGTCTTCATTCTATCTGCATACTGTGTCTGCCCTTCTCTGCTGCTCTGTATACTGCTGAATGCCATGTTCATCTTTCTGTTTGTTTTGATTGCTATGAATGTAGGAAACACCATGTATTCAAAAGAAGACACGGTGTTGCAGAAAGCAAAATAGCTCTTAAAATAAACTGTAAAATATTTATTTCAATTTCCCATCCCCAATCTAAACTTATAATTTGCTTTATTGAACAACAAAATATATTAAATCTTCATGTGCTATGAAAATATTTAACCATAATGAAATTGGAACTATGCTTCATGACAGAAATTATGCTCAAAAGCTTCATATGGAGCACAGGGATCCATTTAAGATATTTGTAATTTTGAGGCATAAGTTGATTAAAGTACATAAACTAATACATCTTTCAATTCAAGCCCCAAATATATCTAATAAAGGTAATGTCCATTAAGATCAAACTAATTTATGAAGATTATTTGTCATATGTGGAAACACACTTAGACGTTTTCTCAAGGGCTCTCAGGTTCGACTCACCATTCCAGCTCACATACCTTGAGTTCTGCCTGACACCAGACACTTAAGAAGGGACCAGGAAAGACTGCAACTGGCCAACAGGTGCTGCTCCTTGAACAAGTCTCTACAGCAATCCCCACAACTGCGCATGCACAAGGAGAAAAGCTACATTCTAGGGGGTGAGAGTCACTGAGGTCAGATCCCATGCTTCAAGGGGGTCCACACTGTATATATTTTCTTTTTAATTTTTATTTTATTATACCATATTTATAATTCATAATGATTAGTTTTTTTTGCACAGAACTGATACATGTATACGACACATCTTCATTCTTCTACCTGACCTTGCTCCTACCCTCGCCTCCATCTCTTGGTCCACTTGCCATTTGCCAAGGATTGAAAGCCCTGTTTCCTGTTATATATCTTTTTTAATTTGTAAGGCCATCCTGACTTCTTTCACATAATATTATGGCTTCAGGTGGCAGTCATTTTCCTAAAAGTGATTTGAATTTTTCACAACCCCACACACAAAACATACAGCAACACACTCGAGGCATATTGTTTACAAGATACATCATGTGGAGAAGGTTAACACTGTGGCAGCACTGTCAGGTACTGAATATTGACTTATGACTCATCTATTGTCTTGGCAACAGTCACAGTGCTTGGTAACTGTGTATAAGATAATCAGGTGATCAGAGGTACTGAATTAACTAAAAGCCAAATTCTCCTACAGAAGGAGAAAATGTTCTAATCTTTGCTGGAGGGTAAATGCGGGGGAAAAGGAAAACTAACTTTGTATACAGAAAAAAGTTTAAGTGCTGGCCCGGCCCCATGGGTAGGCTGAGAGGGTGATGGAGACTGGGTATGATGGTGCCTGCCTCTAACCCTAGTACTTGGGAGGCTGAAAACAGGAGAATCACTGCAAGTCTGTGAGATCCTGTAGACCCTAGACCAAATACAAAAACAAAAGGGAGGAAAGAAAGAAGATAGGAAGGAAGGAAGGAAGGAAGGAAGGAAGGAAGGAAGGAAGGAAGGAAGGAAGGAAAGAAGGAAGGAAGGAAGGAAAGAAGGAAGGAAGGAAGGAAAGAAGGAAGGAAGGAAAGAAGGAAGGAAGGGAAGAAAAAAGAAAAATGTTCAAGATTTCCACTTAGAAAATGTAGACCTGTGCCTTGACTCTTTATGTTAAAGACTGTATAACAAGAGATGAGAATTATGTTATCTCTTTGACTACCTTTTCCCCTATCTTAAGTGAACTTAAGATACTTGTTCTTAAAGATTTAATTCATTCATTAGTTCATTCAATCATTGCCTGGCTGGGGATGGAATGCATAACCTCACATATACAAAGCCAGGACTCCAACACAGGACTATAACTCTAGCCCTTTTTTAAATTTTACTTTGAGATAAGGTCTTATAAGTTGTGCAGGGTGGCTTTGAATTTGGGGTCTTCTTGCTTCAGCATCCCATCACAAGCATGTGTCACAATGTCTAGCTTATAAATAAAATGACATCATGGAGTAGATTCAGATTCACATAGGAAGTGTTAAAAATCAATTAACATTAAAAGACAAATTTTGATGAGTAAAATTCCTCCTAGATCCATAGCATTACTTTAAAATACACAAAAAGCAAGGCCTTGTTTGGTACTTCATCATGTGCGACTACTTACTGTGGGGTTTTTGGGGGGGAACTGGAGGTCAAACTCATGACCTTATACTTGCCAGGCAGGAGCTTAAACCACTGACTTGTCTCTCCAGCCCTTATTGTGTATGTTTTGTTCTTTCATTCACTCCTCTCTTTGCATGCCCATTCAACTGTCTTGTGTTTGGGAAAACAGGGCTACATCTATTGCTTTAAAGCCCCCATACACCAAGGTGATTGACAGTCTCACTCAAAATAGCTCTAACAGAAAAGCAATTGAGGCTGCTTTTTTGTTTTTGCTTTTGTTTTTAAATCTTCTGTAACAGAGCATAGAAAAATCACAACTCCTAGACTTCCTCAATGAAACTCATTCAATAGTCACTGACTGATCCTTATCAAGGAACTGTGACAATGAAAGGTCCCCAAAATGAAACACTTTAAAGGCTGGACAAATGTCTCCTGGGAGACAATGTGTTCCAGCCAAGTAGTTGCTGAAAAAAAAGAGTACATACTCAAAAAAAAAAAAATCTACATGTGTAACAGAAAAGAAAGGCTGAAGCAGAGAACATATATGTAAACCACTTTACACAGGTGTTCAAGGATGGTTGCACTTCAGCAGAATTTAAAGATGTGCACCAGCAATGAATGGGGGGGGGCAAAGGGTGGCCAAGGCAAAGGCACAGGTAATTCAACAGCAAGGATGACAAGAACAACAAAAATTAGTATTTCTGAGAAGTGATAGGAGACCATCTTTGGATGAAAACCCCTCCCATTACTAGTGGAAAAAAAAAAAAAAAACAGAAAGGAAAAGATGTAAGCAGTTTATTTACATGGTAACATTATCTCACAATGCGTTCCAGAGTGTGGTTCAGGTTAATTAGAGTTGTTGTCATTCAGGCCCTAACATGGTCTCTATTTCAACGCACAAAGTTCAACATCAGTAGAGAACAGCACACCAAAATACTAATGAGATGTCTACAACAAATTCTGACGAAGGTCTACTGGCAAAAACAAACCCTAATGTAGACAAAGTAGGTCCTGAGCCAACAGGAATCCTTTACCTTTAAGTAGATATGGTATTTCAATCTCCTTCAGAACGGTGTGCAGATCCAGACTGTATGTAGAACAACCAAATGTTCAAGTCTCCGGCTTTGGCAAGTTTCATAAAATTGCCATGTGCCTGGCTTTCTAGTCTACCGGAGAAGTGATAGCACATATTTTGGGGAATTTTCATGTAATAGATCTTTAGACAGTATTTTTATTACTATTTAAGAAAGTATCAGTGTGAGTATCTAATACCAGGGCCACCAAATAAAATATTCCCATTTTACATGAGAAACAATTAAGTGTTTGTCTAAAACAATTCAATATTACATGAGAAATAATTCAATTTGTAATCTGAAAGTTACCCTGTGATGGCAGGGGTGATTTATGCAACATAACATCCAGATTAAAGTACAATGTATTTTTTGTAAGTACCTGAAATTGGAGCACAATTTATTCTACTTCAAACAAGAAAGATTGTCCTAATTCCTAAATAAAATGATTTATACACAAGCTGGCATATGTTAGGAGGGCTTTAGAAATAGATTTCTCTGTGTTTTGAAACCTTAGGAGGCAAACAGCAGAAAAGTAGAGCAGAAATGGGATGGAGGCCAGGGAAAAGAAAAGGGAGGGACAGAGGTGAAACTGAGACACCGCCATTACCTACAACATCGCTCTGGGAGATTTTTCCTTTGATTCTTTTCTTATTTACACAGTAGGCTTGATTATTTCTGCTTGCACCGAGGAAAATTTATTAAGTTAGTTGACCTGTCTTTACTGTGATGTTTTACTCAAGTTGTTCTTTGGATTTTTCATTTATATGGACTCAGCCTTTCTGTACTTCTTATTTTTTCAGTTTTTAAATAAAATGCAAGCTTTTATCATCTTACAAAGTTATAGAAGCTAGTATGCACCAGCAAGCTTGGGTTTCTTGCTTTAAAGTTTAGATTCAACAAATACAAATGAATGACCATATTTTAAAATGATAATTTTAAAATCTGCTTCTAATTCTGCTGTAACATTGAGGGAGAGTCATTCTAAAGAGTCATCTATTCAGGGGCTTCTTTAGGTCAATGAGATGTCAGCATTTCTAAGTATAGCGTCAATGAAAGATACATATCTTTCTCAGTAATTTTCTGTGATTGGTTGGTGATTTTGTTCAGAGCATGTCATTTTCAGGCATGTGAACCTCATCATTCTCTGTCTATACTCTGTATGCTCTATGAGTTCCCAAGGATCTTTTCAAGGATGATGAAAGATGGAAGCTTTCTTAAAGTATATTTTGAATCTCATCCAACAGAGGGGACACAATAAATCTTCAAGCCATTTCTGACCATATGTCTCAACTCTTGAAAGCAAATGAGGGCTTTCACATTTTTAAAGAGTTATTTAACGGTGTCATCTGTTGCACATTTATCCTGATTTTTCTCCTTTCTTTCAATCATGAAGACCTACAGAAGATGGCAGGATGCATGAGTCGAATAATGTGTGATTTGCCTGATGTATTGAGTGATACCCTATGGATTTCCCACTTCCTTTCAAATTTATGCATTTTAATTTGAACAAAAATATCTGCACCGGGTTGGGGAGACAGCTTGGTGGTCTAAATGCCTGCCTGGCAAGATGAAGGACCCAGGATTGAGTCTCACTACTGAGTGTCATGCTAGCTCTGGAATCCAAGGCACTCTGGGCTGGTCACCAAAATCTGGCATGGTGGCTCATGCCTACAATCCCAGCACTGGAGAGGCTGAGACAGGAAGATCACAATGAGGCTGAACTGCATAGCAAGGCCATATGACAAATAAATAAATATTCAAAAATACATATCTGCACCTTCCATGTGCTTGAGCAGTAGCAACAGAAGTATTAAATAACAGAAGTCAAGTATGTTAAAAAAGAAGAGGAAATGAAAAACAAGCATGTTACAAGGTTATTAAGATCAGAACTATTTAAAATTAATATGCATCAGAGCAGAGACAGGTGACTTGGTATTAGGTTATTAATAACACTGCCCAGATTTTGTTAAGTGTGACTTCATGTAATCATCCTCACTTCCGAGCCTCACTTTCTTCATATTCGAAATGTACAACTGAACTAGCTAGAATTTGGGCTTCCTATAGGATTCAAATCTCCTTATCTTGTTTAAGAAAACAATGGTAGACTGAATCCATCTGAATCTATGGCTGCATATTGAAAAAGGATGTAGATCTTTAGCAGCAATTTCAGCATATCTATAATTAGCAGAAGGAACAATGTTCTAATTTCTACAACCCATGGGCCATTACAATCTATCATCTGAATGTGTAGTCACACTCAACTCCTACTAGTGGAGGAGAGGTACTGTAGCAGTTTTTATTGCCTCCAAAGTTATCTCTGTCCTTAACTCCTAAGCACTGTTCATCTCGTGTGGTCCCACATGCCCTCCAGTCTTCTTGCCTTTTCCTAAGACTGGTTGATATGTCCCTTCTGGATGAGTTCATCTGTCCTTTGTGCTTTTTTCTTTTCTTACTAATAATGCACATTCATAGTTGCCTCTTCACTTGTCTATGTATAGAAAGAGAACTCCTATTTATTTTACTCACATGGGTTCTCCAGAACAAAGTGCCTTGCAGAAAGCATCAATAGTGCTAATTAGAACTCAGGATACAAGCGGTGGGTGAAAAGTTTCATAATAAAGAATCTTAAACCCTCCTCAGTTTGGAGAAGTCAGTTTGGAGAAGTCTAACATCCAGAGAGATTAGAATCATTGGCAAATAATACTGAAATTGGGATTTAAGCTGAGAACAATGGGTAAAAGTAATCTTCAAGCATCCTTACAGCTCTAAGATTTTTTAGATTCTATAGTTTATCAGCACATTATCATAATAGATCAGGAACATAAAGATTATCCTGCAAAATGTGATGCCCACTTCAATAACTGGATTTGCCTATCATAACTAAAAGCAGAAAATAAAAGTCATCTTTACAGAAAATTC
>PVKA01054943.1:0-10503 GCA_004027165.1 Ctenomys sociabilis
AGAGGGGCACATGGCAGAGAGCACCAGTTCATGGTGGCAGAACAACAACAAAGAGCAATCCCTACCGAAAGTCTGTCTCTCTCTTATATTACATTCAGGCTGTCTCCCTCAGGCTGGCAGAAGTACTCACACCCATAATCCCAGCCTTGGATCACACATAATCCCAGTGGATCATGAGTTAATCACAAACTCTAGAAGTACCCACCCTATGACTACATGAGGCTTTGGGGGGACAACTAGACACAAACCATAACATTTCACCCCTGGATCCCCAAAGTCTCATTCACAGCCTTTTGTGAAAAAGACATTTTAGTCCATCTCTAAGAGTTACCAAAGTCCCAACAGTTTCAGCATGGCAAGTCGCAAGTCTCCTCCAAGATCCAAGGCAAACTCTTAGCTGTGAGCACCTGTACAAAAGAAAAGTTAAACATATCCAAAATGCAAAGGCACAAGATAAACATTACCAGTCCAAAAGTTGCAAACAACAGGAATACAAAACACTGGGACCAACACAAGTCCAAAATCCAGCAGGGCAAACATTAAATCCCATAGGTCCAACTGGAATATCCAAAGCAGTCTGCACTAAGTTGTGAACTGCAAAGGCCCTACATGGCTCCGCCCCTATGGCACTTCTGATTGCTTCTGGTGGTTGTTGCTCCCATGGCTTCTTTCTCAGGCCTGCTTTGCTCCTTCCTTGCAGTTTCCCTCAGATGATCCACGTTCCTGGCTTTTCCAAACTTTTGGGGTTTCTACTAAATAGGCTTCTCTCACACAGCTTCACACACAGCCCTCTCTGGTGTACACTGCCTGGCCTCCCAGGCCTTCTGAAATCAAGGTGGAAGCCTTTTAACCTCAGAATTCCTCATTCTGTGTGCACGTAAAACCATTACCACATGGATGATGCCGAGGTCTGCTGCCAGCTAGAGCAGTAGGCAGGTTTTCCTTTCTCTTGGCTGTAGGGGTTGAGTGCCTGGGTGACTGAGCACATTGACCCTGATTCCCAGGAACAATTCCTCCATGCTGGCGCCATTCTGGAATGTGGTGTGGCTGCTGCTGCCATTCTGGAACATGGGGCTCTTCAGCTTTCTTCTCAAGGCAAAGTCCCTGACCTTTACAGTTCTGAGGCTGCAAAGGGTAGAGACTTGCCTCCTCCTTTGATGCCCTCAGGCCATCCTTTCTCTTTTGGTGGAACCCAGGATTGAACTCAGGCCCTTGTGCTTGCTAGGGAAGTGCTTATTCCACTGAGCCATCTCTCTGGTCCCTCAACCTTTCTATTCTCTTGTTCCTTCTCCATAATGGAGATCCTCTCAGCTCCATTTTGCAGTTCACAGCTTTATTGGAGCTCCCTTTCTGGCCAAACTCACAACATTTTGAACCATTCTGCTGGGCTCCTTGCTCTTCATTGTCAACATAAATCTGGCTAAAAGCCTCCAATAACAGCCGTGCGACCACCCCAATATTTGGCTGCTTTGAAATATCTTTTGAAAGATTGATCAGTCCGCCATGTTTAAACTTCAGTCTCAGGTAAAGTCTCTGGACATGAGCAAAATTCAGATAATCTTTTGGCCAAACCATAGCACAAATCATCTGGAGTTCAACAACCAATGCTGTACTTTTTCCCAGCAGAAACCTCCCCAGGCTGGTCTTTATAGGCTGACTTTCTATTATCCTTCTGGTCTTCTGAGTCCTGACCAGAATCTCCCAAACAGAACAGCCAAAGCTGTTCTGGCGCTTCTCTTGTAGGCAGCATCTCTGAACCTTTCCTATCTCTTCTCATAAGCCAGTCCCAAAAACTTGTAATCTACATGGTCAGGTTTAGCCACAGCAACGACCCCACTCCTGGTACCAAATTCTGAATTCTTCGTTACTCTTTCCTCTTTGCTGGGACAAATACCCAACACCCAAAATGAAGGAAGGAAAGGTTTATTTAGCTCACAGTTACTGGAGGTTTCAGACCATTTTCAGCTGGCTCCAAGGCAGAGGGGCACATGACAGAGAGCACCAGTTCATGGTGGCAGAACAGCAACAACAACAGCAACAAAGAGCAGTCCTTTTTCTATAGACACTGTCTTTCTGTGTTGCTCATACTGGCCCCATACTCCTGGGCTCAAGTATTCCTTAGATCTTATTTTCCAGAATTGCTGTGCGTATGAGCAAGCACCACCATGTCTAGTGGAAGTGCTTTTTTCTTTCTTTTTTTTTTTCTTGTGACCAGCTCACCCTGCCCTGGGGGTGGGGCTGGCTGGAGGTAGAGCTGGGGGCCTGTGGTGCTTGGGATGGAAGCGAGGTCCCTACTCGCTTGCCTGAGCTTGCCTAAGCAGGCGCTTTAGACTGCTGAGCTGTCTCACCAGCCCTGAAGTGCTTTTTTCATCCTATTATACCATATTATAATGTAACGTGTATCATATATCAAATGGGTATGTATTGTCAACATGTCTTATCATTGTTGATATTAACCTTGGTTACTTAGCTAAAGTAGTGTTTGTTAGGTTCTCTACTGCAAACTTACTTTTTTTCCTACTTTATTAGATACTCTGCAAGCAAATAGTATGTGCAGGCTACACTAAAGGAGTACATAAGGAGTTGTGTTCTACTTCCCTAAGGTTAAAGTATCTAAATTATTTGGGCTTAAAGTTAGGAGATTTGCCTGTTCCCTCCCAGTTACTTATTGCTTTATATGTATGTATTCACATAAACATATGCAGGGTTTTTTTTTTTTTTTTTTTTTTTTTTTTTTAATTAAAGCAGTAGCCTAGGGTTTTCTTTTTTCTTTTCTTTTTTTTTTTTTTGGGTGGCACTGGGGATTGAGCTCAGACCCTTGCGCTTGCCAGGGAAGTGCTTATTCTACTGAACCTTCTTCCTGGCCTCCAGTTACTTATTTCTTTGGTTAGTTAAATATGGACCCTTTTATATTTGGCTTATAGTTGAGTTATTATCTTGTACTATTTTATAGTTTTGTCACTCCTGTTCCAGCTGGACAAAACTGTGGTTGTTGGGAACACTTACCTAGCTCCTTTGTCCTCTTGACTGCATTTTTAAAAATATATATATTAGTCCTGTATCTTGCAACTTGTTAAGCTTAGATTCTGTATGATTTCCTATGTAGGTTATTGTGCCTGGGGAAAAGAATGAATAGCTTTTCTTTCTTTCCAAACTGAATGCTTTTTATTTTTCTTGGTTCATTGTGTTGTCTAGAGCCACCAATGTACTATTGGTAAAAATGATGAGCAGACAGTCTTGTCTTGTCCCTGTTGGGGAAATATATTTGTCTTTCAAACATGGTTTTAGCTCTAAGTATTCTGGAGAAATCTTGCATAGCTTAGGGGAAATTCATTCTTGTGCGTGTTGGCTGAGAGTTATTTTTTCCATTAATGGGCATTGATTTTTTTTTTCTTTTTTTTGTCACATGTCTTTTATCTATCTATTGAGATCATCATATGATTTTTCTTTTTTTAATTTTTTTATATTTAGAACTTTATACTGGAATATATGATTTTCCTTTTAACATGGTGAATTATAGCAGTATTTTTTTCATCATTTTGAGACAGGGTCTTTCCTTGTAGTTCAGACTGGTTTGAACTCACTATGCAGCTCAAGCAATCCTTGAACTCCTATTGATCCTCCTGCCTCAGGTGACTGTGTACCATTGGGCAGTAGTTGGTTTTTGAATGTTAAACCAACTTTCATTATTTAGTTATAATGTATTATATGCAGTTGCGCCATATCTCAAATTGAACGTATTTGAAAAAACTGCATTTGTGTTGAACATCTACAGATCTTTTGTCATTATTCTCTTAAACAATGTAGTATAAGAACTATGTACATAGCATTTATGTTGTTTTCTGGGCTTAAGGAATCTAGAGATGATTTAAAATATATAAGAGGATGTGCGGGAAGATACTTGTAGGTTGTATGCAAATACTCTGTTTTATATTCTTGGTGGGAGTCAAGAAACCAATCCCTTTGGGATACCAAGGGGAGACTGTTATTTTAAACTTGAGCAGAGCTTCACTTATGATGTCAGTTCAGTAGGGTATGATCACTATTATTTAAAGAGAATGTTATTAAACCATTGCTGTATTAAACTATTGCTTAGTGAAATTTTTTTGGGTTTTTGTGTGTATGAATATCTATGTGTTGAGTCTTAGGTTCAGACTGACTTGCATTCACATTACAAAATTTTTTTTTTGGAAACGTTTTCTTTTGTATTCAGAATCAAGCTCAGGACCTTATGCTTGCCAAGGCAGGCACTGTGCAGCTGAGCTACATTCCTGGCCCCTATTTCACTTTTTTTTTTTTTTTTTTCAGAACTGAGGATTGAACTTAGGCCCTTGCACTTGCCAGGCAAGCATTTATTCTACTGAGCTCTCTTCCCAGCCTCCCGATCCACTTTTGAGCCAGCAAATAGTGAGGTGTAAAGTAGGGCAGGAAAGCAATGGCAGACTGAAAGAACAGAATTAAGGTGGATGGAAAAAAAAAGGAGGAGATGGAGATTTCCATAGAAAAGCCCCAACTGTTTCTCAGATTTTTGTCTGTTTTTTTTTTTTTTTTTTTTTTCCCCTCTAGTACTAGTGATACAGAATAGGGGGGCTGGGGAGATAGCTCAGTAGAATAAGTGCTTGCCTGTCAAGCTCAAGGGCCTCAATTCAATCCCTGGCTCTGCAAAAAAAAAGAAAAACAAAACAAAACAAGACAAAGATACAGGATGTATAAGAAATCCAAACAGTCAAATAAAGTAAGGACAGTATAACTTCCAACCTGCTCAATGCCTGATGTACTGAGTTTGTGTTTTCTAAAACTGAAGAATGAATTGTAGAAACAACAGAGATTAAAAGTGGGAAGTATTTATTGAGAGAAAGATAGCTTCTAAGAGGAACAGAAAGGGTCCCGAGTGGGTGGTCTGGGGACTCCACTGCTCAAGAGAGTTTTATAGAGCAATACTATGTGAAGAGGCAGGTTTAAAGTGGGACCAAACTATAGTTAATAAAATTACAGGTATAGTCAGTTAATCTTGATCCAATGGAAAAATCACAAAGTGAATATAAGGTAGAACATAACTGGTCAACCAATATGATTGAAGTAATACTAATTAAAATGGGGATCAAGTGGGGAAGCAAGGCTAGGAGCAAGCATACCAGGAACCAACACAAATTTTCCTGGAAAGAATGGAGTAAGAAAATTTTGGTCTTCCCCAAGGTGATCGGTTCCTAGTTAGAATGCCATTCACTGTTGGTCCCTTGGGGAAGTATGTGGACTAGTCCTTTTCTTTATTGTGAAGCCTGACCTTTGAGGAATGCGCCTCCAGCCATAGATGTAAATATTCTTATCTTCTGGCCCTGTCTATAATATTTCTAAATAATTTAGTTATCTATAATAGTAGGAGTTGAACCCCAGGGCTTTCTAGCTAAGCTAGGATCCCAACCCTTGGTTTTTTTATTTTTTACTTTGAGACAGGGTTTCACTGAATTGCCCAGGTTAGGCTAAAACCTTGATCCTCCTGCTTCATTTTCCTGAGTGTCTGGAGTTACAGCCGTGTGGCACCTGGCTTCAATTCTTAGTTTTGTTTGGAGAGACTATTATGGTTGCATAATGAAGTCTATGAACAGGATATAATTAGTTGGAGATTATTAACTTAATGTTCCTTAGCCAAAGAGTTTGGCAGTCTGTCAGATTTTGGGAAGTCTTTCGCAAATCAGCCTCTTTTGTGTAACTTTAAAATGTGGTTTTATGGTACATTCCACATCTAGGAATTTTTTTAAAATACCACTAAGCAGAACTATTGAATTAAGTTGTTTACATAAAGATACTGATTGTTACTGTCTCTTCATATGTAATGAGAGTTTAATCTTTGTAGGGCCATTGCGGTATTGATGCTAGCTTTTTTTTTTTCCTTCGTCTTTTTGAGACAGGGTCTCACTATGCAGTTCAGGCTGGACTTAAGCTCACTTTGTAGCTCATGCTGGTCTCGAACTCACAACAATCCTCCTGCCTCAGCCTCCCGAGTGCTGGGATTACAGGCATGTGCCACCATGCCCGGCTTAGCTTTTGACTTCAAACATACTAGTTTCAGAGTTTGAGTTTAGTTCTATTGAGGAGAATGAAAAGTGATGGAGAAGAGTCTTAGTGTGCCTTTTAATTCTAAAATATTGTAGTTGTGGATTTCTTTCTCTGTCATACTGTTACAGCAATGAGCTGAATTCTGGAGGAGTGGAGGGAACCAAGCTTTATTAGCCAGGTGGCCAAGGAGTTAGGCACTCCAAGTCTTGGGCCTGAGTCTAGGGTAGGAGAGCTGCAGTCTACAAGAGCCCAGATGGGAAAGGGTGAGCAGAACAAAGACAGCTACTTAGAGGTGACAGATTGACAACTTTCAACATCTGCAGGCTGGGAGTCAGGTAACAAAGCGCTGTGAATAGGCTCCTTGGAAAGGGACAAGGTTCAAAAACTCTTGCAATCTTATGGTTAAAATCAAAGTAAGAACATAGCATCATCTGATGGGTGGAGCTGTGGGCTGAACCCTTGGGTGGCATCCCACGGTGGTTTATTTTTCTGTCTTAATACTGCATTATAATTTTGTGAGATGGATGATGAGTAGTATGTTAGTATCAGATTTCTGGTGGAAATGATAGAGAGGAAATGCTAGATGTCAGCTATGCCAAGTTCATGTTCCCCAAGTCAGAGTGAATTCTAAGGAATAGCAGAATAGGAGGGATGGTTTTTCTTTCTTCCAATCAGATTTCATTGGTACTTTTTTTTTTTTTTTTTTTTTTTTTGTGGAACCAGGGATCAAACTTCCCTTGCACTTGCCAGGGAAGCACTTATTCCACTGAGCCATCTCCCCGGCTCCTCATTGGTACATTTTAGGTATACATAATGATCACATTCATCATAGAGAATTTGTACCTGTGCATGATAGATCTTGTTTTTTCCCCCCACATTCCTATACCTTCCCTACAACACTTTCTCCTCTTTCTCATTTACAAAAGCTGTGTAGGAATGATGGTTCCCTCCCTTCCTCCCTCCCTCTGTTCTCTTTTCTTTCTTTCTTTCTTTCTTTCTTTCTTTCTTTCTTTCTTTCTTTCTTTCTTTCTTTCTTTCTTTCTTTCTTTCTTTCTAGCACAGAATTTATTTATTGAAGTAAAGAAAACTTCTGTCCAAGAAAGGGACAGACGGGGTCCCTGGTAGGTTGCCCTGAAGGTTTTTAAGAAAATATTTTCAAAAACAAGCAGTTCTTATGTTTAGAAGAATGGGAGTAGGGGTGTAACTATCACAACATACATAATAATAAAGGCCAAAATATTTTGGGGACAAAATGGGTATTTCAAAAAAATGTGTATTTGCTGATTAAGATTTTAAAATAATATCTCAGGAGTCAATTGATGCATGGAGAGACAAGTGTAAAGGAAGGTATGTAACCAGGTTAGAACAGTTTATAAGATTGTGTTCTGTCTCTTTAGCTCTAAGGTTCTGTGATTTGCATATATTATATATAATTTGCTGATGGTTTATTTCACAAATGTGTTTCAAGTTGCTTTGGTAATAAAAAAGCTATCTGGACCCTTATTTTAATGTTATGCAAGTTTAGGTAAATTGCGAGTACAACTTATTAGTGTGTAATGTTAGACACCAAATGTATAGCTAGCTGCCTGCAGGGAGCCAGCACTCCGGGAAGTTGAGGTGATAAAAGTGCACACATGCAAGCACATATTCATTCTCTCTGTCTCTATGTATCTGTGCCTGTCTCTGTCTCACACACACACACGCATATGCACACACACACACACACACACACACACACACATTTCTTTTGAGGCAAGGGCTCAGTAAGTTGCTACATTTCCTAGCCCAGGCTCCAGCTTGTGATCCTTCAGCCTGAGTCTCAGCCTCCTGCAGTGCTAAGATTGCAGGCCTGCACCCCTAGACCTGGCTTCATATTCTTATTTAGCATGAACCTTAATATCAGTAACAGCTGACATTGACTGAGTTTAGCATTCAGTATTAGGGACTATTTCCAGCATTTTATTTACATTGTCTGTCTCAGTTAATCCTCAGAATTACTCTATAAGCAGGAACTTACTATCCCCATTGTATAAGTAAGGGGATTGAGGCTTATACTAAGTATTAAGGAGCATTTTTCTTCTCATAGAGCTGGGATTTTGTTCACTGAATCAAATGATAAATCTTTAATTATACAGGCCTTGTGTTGTCCTAAATATTTACTTAACAGTACTTGGCATATATTTTAGACTGTAGTAATTATATTCATTATAAAATAAATTAGATTCATTATTTTAATTAGCGTGGGAATTTTGTCACTCATTAGCTTATTTTAATACTGAAAAGCAATGAAGTTGCATGTGTTACATGTAAAGGCAATTTTGGGTAAAATAGCATATTTTGATATGTTATATACTTTGTTATGTTGTTAAAATATGGTACAGTAAACCAATAAAATGGATACATTCATATAAAAATGTATTTCCCTTAGTACTAATGCTGTAAGTACATGATATGTGCATAGCTAGCTTGCTAGCTTCTTTCTTTGGGCAGTAGTGGAACTCAAACTCAGGGACACTATCATTGAATTATATCCCTAGTCCTGTTCATTTTGAGCAAAGGTCAATTGAATAGCTGGGATTATTGATGTGTGCCCCTGCTCCTGGCTGAACATATACCTCTGCAAAACCTCTTTGCTTGACATAATGCTGTACATAGTAATGAAACATTAACTCTCTGTTCTGAATTTTAAAATACATGGTGGGGCTGGGGCTAGGGCTGTAGCTTAGTGGTAGAGCACTTGCCTAGCATGTTTGGGGCCTGAGGTTCTCTCTTCACCACTGCAAAACAAAACAGAACATAGTAAGAGTTCTTGCCATTTTATCTTAATCATGTGATGAGATTTTGTTCTGTGTAGTCGTTAGGACCACCAATTCAGGCCAGTTGCCTGTCTCTTTTAACATTTTGAGTTCTTGCTAGCATATCTACTTTAATTTCATGTACATTTTATTTTTCCATTCTTCTCTTCCCATCATGTTTACCAAATAAGTACTCACATGTTTAGAATAGATTTCTTGCCATTTTTCTCAAAGTTCAGCTTTAAATGCTTCTGTACCTTTTTAGATCTTTAGTGAAAATCTTAAATGATATCAAATCATTTGGTGTCAGATTATAATTTGTTCTCTTGAGACTCAAGCCCAGTGCTATAATGCTTTCCAGTTATAACATTTAGCAGAGTGGATACCATTATCTGGGGACTTCACATGGACACAATGGAGCCTTGTGTAGATGGGCCTATTAGAGAGAAGTTGGGGCTCTGGGAGGAGTGACCCCTTGCCAGGGAAATGTGCAGCTGGCGTCTTCTCTTTGCTTCCTGGCTGCCATGAGGGGAGCACTTTTCTTTGCTGTATGCTGTCTGCCAAGATGTACAGCTTTTCTCCAGAGCAAAAGGCAACAAGGCCAAGTAACTGGGGACTAAAACCTCTGAAACTGAGCCAAAATAAACCTCTTCTCCTTAGTGATTTTTTTTTTTTCAGGCATTTAAACACAGCAATGGGAAGCTAACACATACTGGGTCATAACTAAAGGGATTTACGGGGCCAAGGAGATGGCTCAGTAGAATAAGTGTTTCCCTGGCAAGTTCAATCCCCGGTTCTGAAAAAAAAAAAAAAGATTTATTCCTTTTGCTTTTGCTTTTCCCCTTTTTCCTTATATATCACTGAGATAAGAAGTCTTTATATAAGGGAAGGTGTTGCTCGATTTGTCCACTAACTTTGCCCCTTTCCTTCCCATCTATTTCACCCTGGTCATGCCTGAGAGGACCCTTTAGCTGTTCTTCCTTCTTTCCTTTTTTCTTAAGTATGGTTAAGTATTACTGAAATCGCTCATGGTTAGGCTCATGTTTCTGTGTGTTTCACTTTTGGTTATTTCCCTTCTCATTTTATTTTTACACATGCAGAGTATTAATATACTTTCATGAGTCAAAGACATGTTTGTTACTCTTCTGCATCTCCTGCCACTGTCCTCTTTCTGTCCCCTGCATTAGGTAGTCAACTTCATTTTCTTCTGGATTTCTTTCTGTAATGATAAGCAAGGCCTCATGCTTACCAAGCAAGCACTATGCTACTGAGCTATATCCTCAGCTTTTACTGTCTTCTTTTGATAATTGCAAACATTAAAATTAACTTCATGAAAATATAGTTTTCATGAAATTAACTTCATGAAAATATAGGTTTCATGAAAATATAGTTTATTTTACAAGATAAAGCAGCATAGTAAGCCCAATAAAGCAAAGTGAAGCTCTCAAATGATCAATGTCTTTAATTTTTATAGGTTCCTTCTTTCCATTTCTTCCTGTTTTTTTTTTATACTGTTCTTTTTTTTTTATGTATTGGATACAGGTTCACACTATGCAGCATGGACTCACTCATAGTGATCCTCCTGTTTTCAGCTTCTCCAATGCTGGGAATATAGGCGTGTGCCACTATACCCAGCTCAGTGCGCCTGGGG
>PVKA01054944.1:0-10535 GCA_004027165.1 Ctenomys sociabilis
ACAAAAAAAAAAAAAAAATTTCTGCTGGGTATGGTGATAGGTGCCTAAAATCCCCCAGGAGACTGAGCCTGGAGGATTGCTGAGAGTTAGAGCCCAGCCTGAGTTATATAGAGAGATCCTCTATAAAAAGACAACTACCAGCCGGGCGTGGTGGCGCATGCCTGTAATCCCAGCACTCGGGAGGCTGAGGCAGGAGGATTGTTGTGAGTTTGAGACCAGCCTGAGCTACAAAGTGAGCTCAAGGCCAGCCTGAACTGCATAGTGAGACTCTGTCTCAAAAAGACAAAATAAATAAATAAATAAATAAATAAAAATAAAAAAAAAAGGACCCCTACCAAAAAAAAAAGAAAGAAAATTCCTGGGTCTGAGGTTATAGCTCAGTGGTAGAGAGCACTTGCCTAGCACATTTGAAGCCCTGGATTGAATCCCTCTTTTTTTTTTTTTTTTTTTTAATGTATTTAGTACAGGATCTACAGGGTCTCACTCCACAGATTGGACTCGTAGTGATCCTCCTGTTTTCAGCCTCTCAAGTGCTGGGATTACAGGCATGCACCACCACACCCAGTCTCATTCCCCATCTCAGTGCACCCCTGGGGGCAGGTCTGACACGGAACACCTGGGGTTGAACCCTGGCCCTGCATCTGCCTGAGCAAGTGCTTTCATCTGCTGAACTATCTGGCTGGCCCTCAATCCCTAACTCTGAAGGAGAAAAAAGAAAAGGAACAAATAGTACATTTCCTTCTAAAAATAATTTTAGTATTTTTAGTGATACATAGTTGTAATGGTCACATATGGGCATTGGGGGGCCCGCCAAATAGTTCAGTGCATTAAAGTGCATGCAAGCAGGTGCAGGGGCTGGGGGTTTGATCCCCGGGCCCGCTGTGCCGGCCCTGGGGCATGCTGAGCTGGCTATTGGGACTGGGCATGGTGCCTGTAATCCCAGCTCTTGGGAAGCTGTAAATAGGCAGGTCACTATCAGTCTGATCTAGTAGTGAGACCCTGAGTACCCTGTAGACCCTGCCCTAAAATTAAACAAAAAAGAAAGGAAAAGGGGCATTGGGTTGTATAAGATGTCTCTTCCTCATTAATTGAGATAGTTGCACATTTCCCTTTTTTCTAAAAGTGTTCTGATGTGATAAAAAATACTGTGAGTTTGTCATAGCTAAAACATTTTTTTTTTTCCTTCAGCAGAACTAGGGATTGAACTCAGCACCCTTGCACTTGCAAGGGAAGCACTTATTCTACTGAGCCATCTCCCTGGCCCCATCATAGCTAAATCTTGGAAGCAGCCCAAATGCCTATCAACCAATGACTGGATAAAGATGTGGGGTTTTTTTATTCAATGGAGTACTACTCTGCCATAAAGAATAAGCTTGAGACATTTCTAGCTAAATGGATGTATCTATAGGGGCTGGGGAGATGGTTCAGTAGAGTAAGTGCTTGCCTGGCAAGTGTAAGGGCCTGAGTTCAATCCCTGGTTCCACAAAAAAAAAAAAAAGTGATATAAATTGGACACAGATGTTCAAATATCACATGGTGTCTCTGGTTTGAGAAACCAAAAGTGTAAATTTGAACCAAAACGTGTCACAATCCTGGGAAATGGGAAGAAAATGTTCAGATGTGAAGGGGGAAAGGGTGGGTGTAGGGGAAAAAAGAAAGAAGGGGAAAAAAACACTAAAAGAAGGATGAAGGCCAGGAAAAACATAAGGTTCCCTGAGTTTGATTCCTGGTACCAGAAAAAAAAAGTAAAGTGGAAAAAATTATATAAATAAGGCAGGGATAGGTACAAATTCCCTATGATGAATGGTATCATTATATGTATCTAAAATGTACCAATAAAATAAAATTTAAAGAAACAAGACACATGGTAGCCAGCAAGGTTTGAATGCGGGGCAAAAAAACTAAACTCTGAATGCTGCTACCAAGTGCCATTTTGTTATAGACATCTGAGTTAGGTAAAAAAAAATGTTGGGTGGTGAAACAGGGCTAAATTCTTGGGGGAGTTAATGCAAAAGATGACAGTTCATACACCTAGAGGCACATCTGTTGGAGGTCAGATCTGTATCTGAAAATAAAAAATGACCAGGCCTACCTACATGCCTCCCCAAAGATGAACTTCAGTCACCCCAGGGGGGGAGCAAGACCCCCTGAGTCATCTCTTCCTAAAAAGGTCCTTGTTCTTTCCATGCATAGTTGTTATGTGACTTCCTTCCGTTGGACAATATTACCTAAGTGGTAATCACATCTCATATTTTATTAGCCGACCATAGTTTTGTTCCATGTTATACCCACCTCGTGATTTTGTTCCCTCCCCACGATTTTGCTCTATAAAAGCTATTCAATAAAATGAGATCCAGGGAGAGGGGGATAGCTCAGCAGCACAGTGCTTGCCTGGCAAGTGCTAGGTCTTGAGCTTGATTTCCATTGCCAAAACAAAGTCCCTGGCAACCCATTTTTCAGGTCTCCTCGTGTCTCTCTAGAGTCATTTCTCTTTTTCAAAAAATATTTCCTACTTTTAATCTCCACCATTCCTTAAAATTCATTCTTTGGTTTTGGAAAATACACACTCAACATATCTGACATCTAGCTTGTTGAGAGTTACATATATTCCCCCTCTGTCATTTGGAGGTCCCACCAAGATAATCGAAAGGAAGCAGGAGTTTGCTTTTGTTTCATAGATTCTAGATTGACTTATTTAGGTAATCAGATATTGCCATCCTTGTTTGTAAGTTGATTACACCTTAAATTTTTATGCCTTGTCTTTTTTATGCATTTTTTTGTAAAAATGAAAATTTAATTTGAAAATATAGGAAGTTAGTAAAATACTCTGTTTCTTCAATGGGCCAAGTTTCACGGGGATGGTCTGGTCTGATCCCCCCTCTACATTCTAGAGAATGTTGAGCCTGTTGTCTCTCAGTTTCCTTTATGATCTTCTACAGTTGAGGCAATCTTAGTTGCAGATTCCCCACTTTTTCCTTTCCTGCTGAGAGTAATGACTCATGCACAGACTGTCTCAATAACTGAGCATGAGAAGTAAAGTTTTCCTTTTCCTGATCTCATTTCTTATCCTTTCCTGTCACTTTGTATTTTACTATTTATTTATTTATCTTGTCAGAACCCGGGATTGAACTCAGGCCCTTGCCCTTGCCAGGCAGGTGCTTATTCTACTGAGCTATTTCCCTGGTCCCTGTTTGTTTATTTTTAAAAACAGGCTCTCACTATATGATGTGTGGCAGTATTGCCATAAATTCAAGGCCAGCCTGAACTACACATTGAGAAACTATCTCTAAAAAAAAGGCTGGGGACCAGTAATATAGCTCAGGGCCACAGTGCCTGCTTGGCAAGTTCAAGGTAATGAATTCAATTCCAAGTACAAAAATAAATAAAAATAAAAACAGGGCAGAGGATGGAGCTGAGTTGGAGTTCTTCCATCCAAGGGTCCACAGTGTCCCATGCTACATCACACCACACCACTGCTCTGCTGAAAAAAAAGCTCTACCATCTTAAACCTGGTGTGAATAACTACAAAAAGCCCCAGAATGACATGCTGTGCCAGCCCCGTCCCCAGGTGCACTGAGCTGGCCACTGAGACCTGGTGGACATGGTGGCACACATTTGTAATCCTAGTGTTGTGGAAGCTGAAAACAAAAGGATCACTACAAGTTCAAACTGCGTAGTAAGACCCTGTACTAAGTACATAAAAAAATAATAAAAATAAATAACTACAAAAAGGCAAAGTTCAGTATCATAAATGACTTATATGGGGAAAAAAGATGGAAATGAAAAAGAATGAACAGCTACTGTGAGGTGGGAGAGGGCTTCAGAGCTGAAAGCCTTTCCACCCCCGAGGTACACTTGTCACTATCTTACGACTGTCTTTGGCCCTAACCTAGGCCTCCTGGCCATTTGGTTTCTTCTTATGCCTTTGTAGTGCATCCTGGAAGAGGGGAAGCTTATTGGGAAGGGAGTTTCAGATGTGTGTATCTAGTGCAATAGTAGACTGATGTTAAAGTGGGAAGTTACATACATGGGCCTTTACCAAGCAGTGCAGGTATATTTCTGTATTTTAACCCAGATAACCCTATTGGCTGAATATTCCTCTTATCTATAGACAACCATTTAGATTAGTTTCTTTTGTATTCTCCCAAGGTTTCTTCAAACAAGAACAAACACCAGACTAAACTTATTATGTGCTTTCTTCTGGCCCTTTTTATTTATTTTTTATGTTTTTATTTTTTTAGTCTTTTTGAGACAGGGTTTCAGTATGCAGTTCAGGCTGGCTTTAAGCTCACTTTGTAGCTCAGGCTGGTCTCGAACTCACAACAATCCTCCTGCCTCAGCCTCCCAAGTGCTGGGATTACAGGCATGCACCACCACGCCCAGCTGGCCCTTGCTTTTTAAATGTAACTATATTCTTGGAGGAGGCTGAGGCCAGAAGATTGCCATGAGTTCAAGGCCAGCCTAAACTACACAGTGAGACTCTGTCTTAAAAAAAGAAAAAAAGTAGTTTCAGAGAAGAAAAAGCTTCCTGTAACTCCCTCTGTGTCAAAGCCTCCTCTTTTCTTAGCTGAAGAACCATATGGCAGAGTCTGGGTTAGGGTAGCTCACCTTATTCCATGCAGATTGGCTGATACAGCTCGTCTAGACTATAGAATCCAAAGTGGCTTCGTTCAGATGCCAGGCTAACCTGGGTTGTAAGATAAGCAATGGATATGAAAGAATCTTTTATGGCCTCGGCCCCAGAACACTGGAAAGCTTAACCCCAACCGTTGTGACTGGCCAAAGCACTCCACATTCAGGTGTGACAAAAATACACAACAGGCCGTGCCTACAATCCCAGCTACTGAGGAGGCTGAGGCAAGAGGCTTACAGATCCAATGACAGCCTGGGAGATTTAGTGAGATGTGTGGCTCAGTGATAGAGACTTGCCTAGCAGGTACAAGGTTCTGGCCTCAATCCCTAGTCTTGAAGAAAACAAGTCATCAACTGCCTTTAAGGGTAAGGTTCATAGTTTTTCATCTTGTAAATCTAAAACTCTGTACTCATTCCTCCTAGCCATGATAACCATGATTCTGCTTTCCATAGCTATTCTTTTTAAAATGTATTTAGGATGAGGCTACCAGGTCTCACTATGTACATTGGCCTTACAGTGGTTCTCCTGTTTTCAGCCTACCAAGTGCTGGGATTACAGGCGCGTGCCACCAAGCCCAGTCTCAAATGCTGGCTCAGAGTGCACCTGGGGGTGGAGCCAGCAAGGCACACTAGCGATTGAACCCGATTGAACCCCTGCCACCGCGCTCTGCCTAAGCAGGTGCTTTAATCCATGGAGCTATCTGGCTGGCCCTGTGACTATGGTTTTGACTTTCTGTTGTTGTTTTTATTTTGAGAGAGGGTCTTAGTCCGTAATTCAGAGTTACAGGTCATAGCTGTGTAGCCCAGGCTGGATTCAAACAGCAATCTTTTTTTTTTTTTTTGGGGTCTTTTTGAGACAGGGTCTCACTATGCAGTTCAGGCTGGCCTTGAGCCCACTTTGTATCTCAGGCTGATCTTGAACTCACAACAGTCCTCCTGCCTCAGCCTCACTGAGTGCTGGGATTACAGGCATATGCCACCATGGCCGGCTTACAGCAGTCTTTCTGTTTAGTCTCCTGAGTGCTAACATCACAGCCAAACACGACACTTGGGATGACTTTAGATACTTCATACAATGGAATTACACAGTATTCACCTTTCTGTGACTTTCATTTTATTTTGGTGGTGCTGGGGATTGAATCCAGGATGTTTATTTTGAGTTACATCTCCACCAATTTTTTATTTCCAGACAAGGGCTTGCTAAGTTCCTAATTGGGCTTGAACTTGTGACTCTCTTGACTCAGCCTTCTTATTTTCTTCTCTGCTTTCCTCTGCTACCACTGCCGCTGCCTCTTTGTACTTTTTCTCCTTCTCTTTGTGTGTGTGTGTATGTGTATGCTACTGGGGATTGAACCCAAGAGGACTCTTCTACTGAGCTACCTTTTTCCCTTCTGTCTTAGTTACTCTTCTCTCATTGCTGGCACAAATACCCAACACCCAGAATGAAGGAAAGAAAGGTTTATTTAGTTCACAGTTCCTGGAGGTTTCAGTCCATATTCAGCTGGCTTCAAGACAGAGGGGCACATGGCAGAGAGCCATGGTGGCAGAACAGCAACAACAAAGAGCAATGGCTACAGAAAGTCTGTCTCTCTTATATTACATTCAGGTTCTCTGCCCCAGGCTGGGGGAAGTACTCATACCCATAATCCTAGCAGTGCAAAGACCCATAATCTCAGCCTTGCATTACACATAATCCCAGTGGATCATGAGTTAATCACAAACTCTAGAAGTCCCCACCCCATGACTACATGAGGCTTTGGGGGACAACTAGACACAAATCATAACACCTTCCTTTCCTTCCTTTTTTTTTTTTTTTTTTTTTTTGACAGGATCTCACTATGCAGTTCAGGCTGGCCTTAAGCTCACTTAGTAGCTCAGGCTGGTCTTGAACTCACAACAATCCTCCTGCCTCAGCTTCCTGAGTGCTGGGTCCTGAGATTACAGACATGCGCCTAGCTTCCTTCCTTCTTTTTCTTTTTGGTACAGGGGACCAAACTTAGGACCTTGTGCTTGCCAGGCAGGTGCTTATGCCAGAGTTATCTCCCCAGCCCACCACTGACCTACATTTTGGCCCTTTCAAAAAAAATTTTACTTTGAGAGCTGGGCATGGTGGCGCATGCCTGTAATCCCAGCACTTTGGAGGCTGAGGCAGGAGGATTGTTGTGAATTCGAGACCAGCCTGAGCTATAAAGTGAGCTCAAGGCCAGCCTGAACTGCATAGTGAGACCCTGTCTCAAAAAGACAAAAAAAAAAAAAAAAAAAAAAAAAAAATTTACTTTGAGCTAGGTGTGGTGGGGCATGGTTGTAATTCCAGTGTTGTGGGCAGTTAAATTAGATAGAGATAGTATAGGCAGTCAGACAGGGTGAGGCCCTAAAAGAGACAGTACAAAAGACAAGATACCCTGCAACTGTAAGAGGGATGCTCCCACGGTGGGCCAGACCTAGACACCAAAGATGGAACAAATGCTCACCTTCCTAAAGATAAGTATCTGGGATCAATCTTCCCCTTGAGGAAGCCAGGAAGAGCCACTAATCCAACTGCTACCGACTGGTTACTGGATAAACTCCTGTTCTATATTCATGTCCACTTGCTATGTGACTCACTTCCCATTTGGTCCTGGACTTAATCAATTTTTACGTGAGTAATGGTCCTTATAATCTCATTGGTTGACCTTAGTTTTGTCCCACCTCATGCCCACCCAAGCAAATTCCCATGTTCTTCACCTTAGACTTGCATGGTTTTACTCTTTATGTATAAAAGTCCTAGAAGAGACAGCTTCCTTGGGACCACCCACTCGGGCCTCCCTTCTATCCCTCTCAGACAGAAGCTTTCTTTCCCCCAATAAATAGTCTGCTTTTTTCCCCCGTAGTACTAGGGATTAAACTCAGGACCCTGCACTTATCAGGCAGGTGCTTATTCTACTGAGCTATCTCCCCAGCCCTAAATATTCTTCTCTCAACCTCTGTTTGTTCCTAAAATTCATTCTTTGGTTTTAGAGAATATGAACTTGTCCCAGGTACCTTTCAGGTTGTGAATTTCATTTCTCCTACATCACCAGCACTCAGGAGGCTGAGGCAGGAGGATCACTGGCAGTTTGAGGCCAGTCTGAGCGCAATCTTTGGAGCCTCATGTTTCAGCCTCTTTTTTCTTCTCCCCCTGTGGGGAAAAGAAACTTAAAAGTGGTCCATTTTTTTCAGATAAAATAAACTGAGTGAAAAATCACTGGCAGTGCTCATGCATTTGGAGTCCCTGGGCAAATGGGATCCCGGGAAAAGGTGCTGACAATGCAGTAGAGATCCTGGGTAAATGGTAGGAGGCGTGAGCCATCAGTGTGGTCCCTGGTTGCCTGAAACATCTGCTTCTTGGAAAGTCCCAAAATAGAGAACAGACAATACTATACATGAGTCCAAATTCATTGTGAGGAGGCCCCCGGGGAATTTATAGGTGTTGCTAGAGCAGATTGTACCTCCCTAGAGCTCAGCCAGTGAGAAGGGACCTGCGCAGCTGGTTACAAATGCTTTGCTATGTCACTCTGTGCTCCTGTCCCTCAGACCTCAGGTCTGCAAGTCTGACTTCGTGAAAGCCTGGCTCTTGCTGTTCTTGCTGCCTCTGGAGACAATATTTTGGATGGTCTGGGCAAATGAAAAATTTCTCACACCTTTCTTCCTCTTTTTAAAGATAGTGTGCACACGATACAACTTCTTTGATGCTATGAGAAGGACTTTAATGCTTTGTTCATCATTGTGAGCCCCTTAGAAGTGCAGCTGTTTCAAATGCCCGTGCACTACATACTGGTTCAGGGTGTAAAGGTGTGGCCTCCCTAGAACAAACCTAGAGAGACTGGCAGTCATTGCCCTTGTATGCCCCTTGTCCCCAGGAACTGAACTTCTTGTAGATACGGAAGTTCTGTGCCTGATTCTCTAAAACCTGTTATTTGCTGTTTTTGTTTTAATATTTCAAGCAACAGTCAACCTAAGGGGTGAGTTGTTTCTGTGTCCCTAGATTTAAGGTGCAGCTAGTTAACCCAGAGCAACACATTTCAAAATCCCCATCACTTCTGCAGAGATTCTTTTCCTAAGTTAAGGTCACATTCAAAAGTTCTGGGAGTCAGACATGGACACAGCTTTTGGGTGCTGCCACTTAACCCACCATACCCGCTCCTTCCCTGCCTATACTTCTCTTTGACACTCAAACAAAAAACAACCCTTATAACCCATCCGTATTTGCAGTATGCAATATTCACATTCCTGCAGAGTTGGACACGTGCATGCACAGCTCAGTTATTTCCTCCTTCTCTTAAGACACTTGTCTTGCTGACCTTTTGTTTACTTAGTTCCTTATCTTCTTTGACACCATGAGAGGACTTTCTCATATTTTGTTCATCATTGTGATCCCTGAGAAGAGCAGCTGCTACAAGTGCCTGTGCACCACATACTGGTTCAGGGTGCAAAGGAAGGTGTGGCCAACCTAGACAAAACCTAAAGACTGGCAGTCATTGCCCCTGTAGTTCCCTCATCCTTAGGAATTGAACTCAAAGTCTTCATGCTGAGCTACATCTCTTTTTTTTTTTTTTTTTTCCCCTGTTTTTTGAGATAAGGTCTCATCATACAGTTCAGGCTGGTCTTGAACTCACTTTGTAGCCTAGGCTGTCTCATAACTCACAGTGATCTTCCTGCCTCAGCCTCCCAAGTACTGGAATTACAGGCGTGCACCACACATCCAGCAATCTTTTTTAATTTTCATTTTGAGACACTGTATTGCCCAGCCTGGGTTTGAACTAGTGATTCTCCTGCCTCAGCCTCCAGAGTAGCTGGAAGGGCTTTCACCACAGTGCCAGGTGTTCCACCACCTTTGTGAGGGTAAATATACCTAACCCCGGCGTTCTGGCACCCCCTGGAACCTAGCACCCAGGCGGCTTAGGCAGGAAGATTCAGTTTGAGGCCAGCATGGGTAAGTTAATTGTACTTTTTTTTTCTCCCAAAATATGAAGGTTGAAAAAAAAAAAAAAAAAAGAATATAAAGGTTGGAGAGTGAAGCAGAGAAACAGAGCGCTTCCTGAATAAACCAGAGTGCCACACGCTGGCGTTCCAGCAGGCCAACGCGCGAGTTAAACGCGGCGCTCTGCCAGCCAGGAGATTCCTTGCCAAAAGCCAAACTCCCATCCTTTCACAAAGGATCCCAAGCTCTGGGGATCGGCGGTCGATCATCTGGGACAGCTAGCGGACCCCGCCCGTCCCGTTCTTACTGTTAGTAAACACAAGGCAAGAAGCACATCAAGCACGCTAGAAAAAACACACCCTGGGTCTCTGTTGTTGCCAAGGGAGGAACGGGTGCCGCCCAGAACGGAAACAAGTCTCCCGCGTCTCTCCGGAGTCGCAACCCTCTAGTTCTCTTGCCCTTGGGCGGGAGCACCGCGCACGCGCAGAGCGCAGCTGGCGCTGACTGACACTACAGCGCAGGCGCCTTCCCCTAGTTGTTATTTTGGCGTCCCAGGGGCAGCACGCAGGCGCAGAGCAGTAAGCGACCTTCCGGAAGATGGCGCGACGGGCGGGTGGGCGTTACTGCGCAGGCACTCTCTTCTCGGCTGTGTGGCAGCCCGGAGGCGGGGCGCAGGCGCAAAACAGGGTGCGAGGGTGCGCATGCGCTCGGGAGGCGAGGTGCGACGGCAGGTGTCCGGGCGGGCTGGCTGCTAGAGATGTGGAAGCCGTTACTGCTGTTGGTTGCGCTGTGCGCCGCAGGCGCCCGTGGCCTCTATTTCCACATTGGCGAGACCGAGAAGCGTTGCTTCATCGAGGAAATTCCCGACGAGACCATGGTCATCGGTTAGGCGGGCTGAGGGTGGAGCGGCCCTGTGTTTTGCCCGGTCCTCAGAAGCGCCCTTCTTCCCCAGCCCCGCCAGGTC
>PVKA01054945.1:0-10498 GCA_004027165.1 Ctenomys sociabilis
CTCCATGGCAAAAGTGAACATGTTCATTAACATTGCCCCGAGATATAGTCCCTTTGGCGGATCACCAACTGGTGGTCAACTTGTTATATGCAGCTAAGCTGAACCAGCGTGGTTCTGGGTGAGGGAGGCCCGCCTGAGGATTGCTGCCTGCAGCGTAAGAGTCAGAACTGGAGAGGCTGTTGGGAGGCTGTTAGGGAAGCTGTTTGGAGAAGCTGTTGGAAACTCCTGGGCTGGTCTGCTGGAGGACCTTGTCATGCTGGCTTTCCTAGTGGACATGGCTGTTCTTGTTGGAGGAGGAGCTTGGGACCTCGTTGTCACCAAGGATGGCTGTGGTTCACTTTGGGGGAGCTCTGATCCTCACTTTGAGCATTGCTTTCTGGCTCCAGTGGGGAAGATGGTGCACAGCTCAGTCTCCTGGAGAAGCTTGTTGTACTGGCTTTTCTGAACTCAGCTTTCTTCATCCTCAGAGCTTGGTTTCTGACTGTTGCTGAGGATGGCTATGGTACTTTTCAGGGGAGCTATGGTGCTTGCCTTGAGCATTGCTTCTTGGTGCAGTGCAGATCCCTCAGCCTGCTAGTACAGATCACTGGCATAGACTCTTTAGCTTCCTCCATTGACCTTTGGACCTTCCCAGCCCAGCTCTGGGAAGCTGACTCACATGAGACATTGTCATGGGGCTCTAAGTCTTCAGCTGTACTCATGTAGGATATTAGTATCCAGGTCTCCAGCTGGATTCTTTGGTCTTTAGTATGCAGACAGATTTCCTCCATTCTTTGTATATGATTCTTTGGATGATTCATTATAAAGTATTCTTGTAATATTCCCATATTTTATTGTTCACTAAACTAAGGTAGCCCCATTAGGCATATAATTTTAAGTTGTAGTATTTGATCTTAGAAATTATCTATCTAATAAATGACTATTAACTCAATATTAATGCATAGTTTCAAACTAGATAAGGATTTCCCCCCCACTTCTATGCGTGCACTCTTAACGTTGATCTATAGCCCTACATCTACATAAGGATCTCAAACATTATTTGCAAGCTCCTATGCTCAAAGACACAGTTACTCATGGACTAGATGTGTAGCTCAGAGGCTGAAGGGTTCAATGCTCAGCCACATGCATAAAAAAAATTATATTTGAAAGCGGTTGTGAAAGTCAGGATTCAATTTTGTCGAACACATATTTTAATTATGTAAATATAGTTTACTTGACCATTAGCTTGATAATTACCGGAAAAAGCAAGGCAAGTAAAATAAAATGTGTGCTTCTATTATGCTCAGCACAGAAAAATCAGAGAAGACATAATTATTTCATTAAACTAAATATTAAACTAGTCTTATTTGCCAAAGATTGACCATGATTATGTAAATTTGGATTCTTAAAGTGCTTCTAAATTAAATTTCTGGAAGAATTTTTTGATATAGTACATTTAAAGTATTAAAAATCCAGTGTAATAAAGATTTGGGGATATTTGGTTTCCATAAACTTACTCATCTGTTTAAGTCAATCATATTATAACTTCCTTAAGGTGCCTTCTAATTTATTAATAGTATCATAAGGTAGGAAAACATTTTACATTCACACAAGAAGTGAAAACCTGAATTATAGACACAAACAGCTTAGAACTTCAAGCTGGTAAGTTCAGACTGAGGTTCAGTGACATAAGAGGCCCCGAAACACACTGGTCCAGGTATTAGGACCCATCCAGTTATCAGTTCAGGAAAGCTGTTCTCTTTTCTAGTGGGCACCCAATTCTTTGAGCTCAAAATAATGAAACTAACAAACAAATAAGACCAACCAACCAGTCTGTCTCATTTCTTTCCTGAACAGAAAATAGATTTCTATAATTTATTAATCTATTTACAGAGATCATTAAATGATCAGACCATAAACCAAATTCCAATCATTGCTGCCACACTGGGGGAATAATTTCTCAGTCATAAACAAAACAAATGATACAAAACAACCACAAAATTAGTAGGCTGAGGGGAGCGAGAGTCAACAAGGCTCTCAGCTACTTTAGATTCATCTCCGAGCAGCAAGGATTTACAGAGCTGGGCTTGGTATGTCCTTCTGCCTCTTTGTGCCATTCCTTTGCTTGTCAGGTGGATCCACTGGGCACAGGAGTGGACAGTCCCTAATGCTGAGTAAGAACAATGACTCTTTTGTAGCTCAGGCTGTCCTTGAGCTCACTGTGTAGCTCAAGGCTGGCCTTGAACTTGTCAGGATCCTCCTGCCTAAGCCTCCTAAGTGCTGGGATTATACATATGCACCACCACATCCAGTCAACAATGGCATGACTCTCATACAAATAAAAAATGAATGCATGCTAATTATTTTATTTAACTCAACTGAAAAGAGAATTAGTAGAATTTTACAACTGTTTCAAAACAGATTTTAGAGAACAGAGGCAGATACAGACATATAGGGAGGAAAGACTGATTCTCCTCCCCATCCCAATTTCATTGGCTGGGTTCCTGTAACAAAAGACAGATTGACAAGAGGAAATCAAGCACATTTATTTAATTTAAATTGTTTTGGTGTGTGACACAAAAGACTTTATGAGCAAATAAAGACCTGAAAATATTTCCTGGCAGGTTTGAGGTTAGAGTGGAAGCTGGGGAGAGATGCAACAGGAGAGGGGTGAGAGGGAGGGAGGAGCTCAGAGAGGCCAGTGTGTCCTGACTCTTCTGTATCTCTTCATCTTCAGAGACCGGGATGAAGCTTCTCCTGGATGGAGGGAGAGACTCTCTTGTGGGAGAGTTTTCCACCTGCTTCAGAGCAGGGCAGGGGAAGGGCAGCGGGCTCTCAGATTCCCCAGCTGGAGATTCAATGTGCCAAGGGCCATATTTTGGAGTAGTTTGCTCTGAACACCGCCAGGCTTCCAAGAATTTATAAATTGATGTAAAACCTTTTTTTTTTTTTTTCCAGAGTGAGTGGAGGAAGGGCAATCAATTGCCTCTTCACCTGCCAAAGTATATTTTTCTGTTTATAGCTCAGAATGACTTGCATTGCTATTCCATGTGCTGGGATTACAGGCGTGTGTCATTAACTCTAATTCACAGAACTGTAAAATAGCTCAAAGACAATAAAAGGTACATACCTCCTAGATCAGAAGACCTGCAAGTCTGTGCTTCTGACAGCACGCAGCTTTCCATTGAATATACACTGTAAGGGTCTTTGTTGCCTACTTCCAAGCCTTTCATATGAATAACTCAAAAGTGTAAAAATTATAACAATCTCACTAATATTTTCAGAAATTTTGTAGATGACTAGTTATACTAAAGTTGGGCTTGGTGTGCTTTATGATGAATGATTTAATGTTGAGAGGCTTAGGGCTCTGGAAGTGGAAGTGTCTGGTACCCTTCAAGATCTGGATGTTGGGCAATTGCTGGGCTCTCTGAGGGTGTGTGTGTGTGTGTGTGTGTGTGTGTGTGTGTGTGTGTGAGGGGCACTGAGAAGAGATTGGAAGTTCATGGAACTTCCATTCCAGTATGATACTGGAAATCCAAGCTAATAAAATTAAATGATTTTTGTACAAACACATAATCAATAATTAAGTTTATTAAAAAATATAGTGAAAAGTAAATGTGACTAAATACAGTGACCTGGATGATGCTGTTGGCTGCTGTCTTAGTAGCCACAATTCTACCTCGTTTTTTTTTAATGGATACTGGGACTGGAACTCAAGACCTTGTGCTTCCCAGGCAGGTGCTACATGCCACTAGCTATGTCCTGAGCCCTATACCTGATTTTGACATCAACTCCAATTTTTTCCGTCAGGCTGTGGTCCAAGCCCATGATGCTAATTCCATTTCCCATTTTCTTCTTCAGTGAAGTCGTTTTTCCTGGCACTGTTATTTCTCTGTTGAGTTATTGTCTGCCACTAGCCCTATTCTTCTTTAAATATTTTTCTTTTAAGTAACAACTTCTTTTACATTATAAAAACATGTAACATACAATGAAAGCACAGAAAGTAAAAAAGCTAAGAATAGCTCTGAATACAGTCCCCGTGCATGTTCCCACCGCCCGGTAATAGTGAGTGTCGGTTCACATGTCTTTGCCTGATGGTTGCCTTGTCTTTTTTTTCTAGAGGTCATCCGTATCTGATGTGTATTTCCACTAAAACTTTCTTCAGTCTTTTGATGGTTATGTTTGTTCCTAATTTTATCATGTTTCTACTTCATTCAATATTATGTGTGAGATTCATTCATGTTGCTGAAAAACTATAACATGCTAATTGCTATGTAGCAATGTTTTCAGTGCTTCTCTGTCTTAGAATCTCTTCACACCTGTAAAAATTAAGGATTTCCAAAATGCCTTTTGCTTATATGGATTATATCTGTTAATTTTTACTATATTATAACCTCAGATAGAAATTTCAAAAAAAAATAAATTTATTAAGAATAGCAAAAAGTAGCCGGGCTTGGTGGCACAGGCCTATAATCCCAGCACTCGGGAGGCTGAGGCAGGAGGATTGTTGTGAGTTTGAGACCAGCCTGAGCTACAAAGTGAGCTTAAGGCCAGCCTGAACTGCATAGTGAGACCCTGTCTCAAAAAAAAAAAAAAAAAAAAAAAAAAAAAAAGAATAGCAAAAAGTTATTAGACATGCTAAACACAGAATTACCGTATGAACACAATTCTGCTACTAAATATATGTACAAAAGAGTTGAAAACAGAGACTCAAACAAGTACAATAACTACACATTTTTTTTGCAGTACTAGGGATTGAACTCAGGACTCTGTGCTTGCCAGGAAAATGCTTATTCTACTGAGCTATCACCCCAGGCCCTGTACATTATTTTTGTAATGATAGCTAAAACTTGAGGACAGCCCAAGCCTCCACAAACTTGATACCAATGCCTTATAAATATAGTAACACATGCAATGAAATACTATTCATCCATGAAAGAAATGATATGATTGGCATTATTTTACAAGCCTTTAATACCTGGTTTATATTTTCTTTCTTTTTAAAAATTTTTTACTTATTTGGTACAGGGTGTCACTATGCAGCTCAGACTTGTAGTAATCCTCCTGTCTCAGCCTCCCCAGCACTGGAATTATGTGCCACCATGCCCAGTTTTGGTGACCAGCAATGTGTGTCCAGTATTCCAGGGCTGGCATGGCATTTGATGCTGGGGATTGAACTCAGGTCCTTGCACTTGCCAGGCAGGTGCTTAGATCACCAAGCTATCTCCCCAGCCCTAAGGTCTGGTTTAAAAGAAGACTGGTTAGCACTCCGATTTGCTTCTGCATTCATTGTAATGTAATATGTTGTTTTGGTTGAAGAATCTGGAGAAAATCTGACCTCATCCAAATATGTGGTTGGAAAAAGAATTATAGCAGGATAGCTTTAGCAGGTCACTGTGTAGTTTCTTCTTTGGTATTTCTTTGGAATTTGACAAGCAGCTGTTTCTTTCATTGTTCATATTATTTCTTCAAAATAACCATGAAGTATTCCCACCTCCCATTACCCACCACCCCCAGGCTTTCATGGCCTCCTCTTCCCTGCTGTGTTCTTTTTTTTTCCTCTTGTCATTTCATGTCATTTCTCATTTCCGCTCTCTATTACACATGAAGCATAATGTGCTATTTGTCTCTCTGAGTCTGGCTTATTTGGTTTAATGCGACCATCTCCAGTTCCACTGATTTTCCTGTAAATGAGAGGATTCTATTCCTCTGGATGGCTGAATGATACCCCACTATGTAGATGTATATGTCTTATTTTCTTTATGCATTTGTCAGTGGATGGGCACCTACGTTATTTCAACGAAGTTTTAGAATTATTGTGATTCACTCTGCAATAAACATGGGCAAGTGGATGATAAAATGCAGGTTCCTAGGGTTTTTTTCCCCTTTTCAATGTGGAATCTAAAGTCATATCCTGTAGCTCATGTACTCCCTGAGTACATCTTTTTACCTGTGCATGACTTTATAACACCATGCTTTGATCATAAAGAACAAACGGTCCACTGAGCTACACAGACTCTCGAAATGTCAACACGTTTCATTATACAACATCAGGAACTACTGATCTCCTCCAAAGATTCTTTAGGTTTTAGGAAATGCATAGCGGTGGGTTCAAATGTTAATAATGCTAATTTTTGCTTGAAAGCTCTGATTTTATCATTGGCAACATATACTGTCATTTTCCTCAGGCTCACTTAGTTAATGCTTGAAGAACTCTGCCAAATTCCTGAGTTTGAACAACCATTGTTCATATGTCAGGGTTTTCTCTTCAAATAAAAACTGATGTTTCATGGAAAAAAATGAATAGCTTATGAGTTAAATGTTTGCACACACTTCTGTTCAAGGCAGCTATTGTCCCATGGCATACAGCAAAGAGTTTTGTGCATACTTCCATTTTGTCACTCAGAATATTAAAAATTATAACCTCCTGGGAAGTAGATTTGGTAATACTTCACAGAATAACAGACCCACTTACTTTTGATCAGCAGTTCTCCTTCCAGGAACCGACCCTGAAGCTGACTCTCCCAGAAGCACCACCACAACAAAGATGTACAAGTTTATTAATTGCAGCAGTACTTAAAATTGAAAAACACTGGAAACAACTTAAATGCCTATACATAGAAGAGTGGATGAGAAATTGGGACGTTTGTACAAGTAGAGCTCTATAGAGTGACATAAAGGAATGAAGAAGCTGGCCTGTAATCCAAGCACTTCAGGAGGCCTCCATGCAGGAGGGTTGCTAGCTTGAGCCCAAGGCAACTTCAATCACTTGGGCAACTTAGTGATTCAGAGATCCTCTCTCCAAGTAAAAATTAAAGAAGTGGAGATATAATTTAGCCTGAAAACCCTAGGTTCTATCCCTAGGACTAGGAAAAAATGAAAAAGATGTACAAAATCTCTAGAAAATGCATCCAGACATTGTTCTGGAATTAGTAAGTCCAGTTCTCACAGCACATGAATGAGCAGCTCTGTAGCTTCTTTGTGTGTAGACCGGGATTCAATAACCAAGTATGGATGAGGAGAATCAGTCTTCACTGTTGGAGAGAGGAGCTACAGATCGCTACCGATAGCTCCTCTGTGGAGCTCAGGAGACTAAGCCGCTCATGTTGCATTGCAAGACAAGGTCTTGGTAGGCTCTGCCCACCGACAGGGCCCTGAAGAGCAATGAACACCCAGTTTTTAGATCCTACTTTTTCCAATAAGAGGAACCAGAATTCTAGGGAGTAAGTGGTGGTTCCAGAGCATGGGCATAGAAAATGCAAAATGAGCTTGGTAATTATGTAATATTAGGAAATAAAGAGGTGCTGGTATGACTGAAGAATGACCCAAGAATTTATCTGAAGAGCCAACTCATGGCCAGATCTGGGATAATCTGAAAAACAAAATAAGGAAGAATTGGGTTATAACCTAGAGACCAAAACGAATGTTCATGAACCCATATTGCTATGAATAAACAATTGAATAAATAAGACAGAAGAGACAGCTTTTCCTTAAAAGGATCTAAGTCTTTAATAACTAGATATGGCAGGCAGAAAAATAGATTTTCTAGAACCTGTAAATATGTTATCTTATTTTTACTTATTTATTTAAATCTTTCATTTATTTGGTACAGGGTCCCGCTGTGCAACCTGGACTCATAGTGGTCTGCCGTCTCAGCCTCTCCAGTGCTAGGATTACAGGCGTGTACCACCATGCCTGGTTTTGGTATCTGGCACTGCACACCCAGGTTCTGGGCTGACATGGCAGGTGGTACTGGGGATCGACCTCAGGTCCTTGTACTTGCCAGGCAGGTGCTTAGACTGCAGAGCTATCTCCCCAGCTGTTATGTTATCTTGCACTGCAAAAATAACTCTAAAGATGTGATTAAATATAGGAAATTAACTTGAACCTTAAGTTATGGGCCCTTGGAAATCACAGGTGTCCTTGGAGTTGATGTGCCACATAGAGGGTATTCTTGAAAAAAAAAGTAGTAGATTGCATAACTAACAAACTAAGGTGTAGGGTTGGTAGAATAGGAAAACACAAACAAACAAAATTGATGAACCCTAAAAAGGCAAAAGAAAAGAGAAAAAGAAATACAAAAGAAGTATTCTGAAATAGAAAGACAGTAAACTGGTAGATTTAAATTCAAGACATAGCATAAACTTTATAAAGTGAAAAAAAGCAAGATGTTGAATGATACACAGCTTTTGAAAAAAATCATTTATTTATTTATTTATTTTTTGTACAGGTCTCACTACACAGTTCGGACTTGTAGTGATCCTCCTGTAATGATCGGCCCTGTTTCAGTGGCTAAGTCTGCATGCCTGGGGTTCCAGGGCTGGCCTGGCAAACGGTACCGGGGTTCAAATCCAGGTCTTGGTGCTGGCCAGGCTGGTGCTTAGACCACTGAGCTATATCTCCCCGGGCCCTGATACACATCTTTTAAGAAATTTCTTTCCATAGGTTTGTCAGCTCTGGGGTTATTTCTGGAAGAACACGAAGTGTTTCACAAATAAACTGAAGGAAGCCTTCTCTTTCATTATTTACCATTGTTCAAAAATTTTAAAGGTGTTACATTTCCAATTTTTAAAATGATAATTAAAATAAATATTTGTAGAATTAAATCATGAGCATGAAAATTCATAGAGTAGACTTCCTCTCTGGTTTAACTTTAAATTTTCTTGTTCATTTTCCATGACTGAATCTTCTCTTTGTTTTCCCTTCCTTTCTTCTTTTAACACTTTGTGCCTGCAGAGGGATTATAATAGTTTATTGTAGATATTGTAATTTATTAAACACATACTATTTTCTGTTCATGGCTGAATCATGGCTCATGGGTCTGGAATAAAACCTGTCCGGGAGTTTTTGCAGAGCGCTGACTTTCTGTAATTGGCTGTCAAGACTTTGAACACTGGTAATGAAAGCAGAACTCTAGATACCCCGGCCACAGCCAAGCATTGGAAAATGCTTCTTCCATCCCAAAAGACTGTTTCCACTGAATAGAAAACTCTGAGAATCTAGTTTCACTTTAAGAAGTTTGCAAAGATCCATTGGTAGTAACTGGTACCCTGAATCCAGGTCAACTGTGTTTCTCCTGGTTGTTGGTAGCAGTTCTGGTTGGGCCCCTTACCATGTTCCCTGGAGGATTACCTAGCTTTTGCAATGGAAATACAGAAGAAGTGAAGGTTTGATGAACAGATACTGGAAGATGTTTTGTACAGCCCAGGAGTGTTTTCAGTAGCAGATCCTAAGATGTTATGCAGAAATCTGCCTTTGAGGCAGTAGAAATACTCTAGGCATGACTTTTTCCTTAGCATACACTTGAAATCCTCCAGGTTTGGGGGTGTTGACCTCTGGTGACCTTTGTGACCAAACTTAAAAGATTGTGTGTATTCCTTGTTTTCCTTCAAGCTTTTATTGAATGTGTGCTTTAAGCAAGCACTATAGGCTTTGATGTATCAGTGCTGGTAGGCCGATAGAAGAAAGCTTGTCACGGGGGAGAGTTTACAACCCGAGCTTCTCACCGGCAGGCAACCTAATAAATTGAAGCAAGTGATTTGGCACTAGGACAGGCCGGAGTCCCAGAATTATTCCTTCTACATTACTTCCAGGAGACTGTTTGCTATAAACCAGGGGTTGGTCAACCACACCTTCTGACCAAATCTAACTCACCAACAAATCGAGCTTATGGACAAATCTAGCTCATTGTTTCTTTAGAAATAAACTTGCACTGAAATGCAGCTCCACCAAGCCCAGACTCAATCTCACCATTGCAGTGCACCCTGGGGGCAGGCCTGGTGCCGCATGCTGGGGGTTGAAGCCCAGCCCCTGTGCTTGCCTAAGTAGGCACTTTAATCTGCTGAGTTATGTTGCCAGCCCTTAGATGGGTTTTATGAAAGGACTTCAGAGGTACACTGGATTTTTTGGGTGAAAGTACTCATCCTTCTGTATTTAATTTCTGCTGTTTGGGGTAGTAATATCTGTTCTGTCTGGTGGTACTATTTTGAGGCCAAAAGAAAATGGCATAGGTGAAAAAGCTCTGGAACTGTAAAGGACCCTGGTTTTAGGTGTTCACATACTACAGCCACTTCCTAGAAAATGGTTTCTTTTTCTGATCTACACCCTTGGCAGAGTCTACTGGCTATGAAGAGAAAAATGGAGCTGTAAAAACTAAAAATAGCTAATTTTCTCCAAAAGCCTTGAGAGAAAATACAGCAGATTTTCTGTTGTTTTATTTAAGTATCTTCAAAGACAGCACTTATCACTACATGTAGTTCTATCCATAGATCTCAAAACTTAAATCAAAAGTTGAAATCGGTCCTTTCCCATGATTTTCCAACAGTTCTGAGTGCCTGAATGCCTCTCAGAACAGCCCCACGGATAGGTGACTTTTCTATCAGGCTGCCAGTGTAGGAACTTTGTCTGTCCCCGACCCATGGAACACAAGAAAAATGGAGACATTTTTAAAGTTTCAAAATCAGTAGATTTTATGTATCAAGAAAGAAATGGAAACTGGGTATGGTGGCTATGCCTGTAA
>PVKA01054946.1:0-10557 GCA_004027165.1 Ctenomys sociabilis
AAAGATTCAAAATTCAGCTCTTCTATCTCCATCTAGTCCTTTGTCTAGGACTTTGATCAATAGCATGAGTCCATGCTATAGTAAGACAGGTAGAATCCTATGGGAAAGTACGAGAAAGACATGCCCCACCCCCAAACAAGATGTATGCACATTAACCTAGCTTCCCACCTGGTGTCACTGTGACCTTTTAAAATCAATTCCCTGTATTCTGTGCCTCCCTCTAGTCTCCTTGCTCATGGATCCCTGCTGAGATCCCATCAGGCCAGGAGAATATAACTAGTTGATCTGGGAATGGTTCTGGAAACCACATGAACAGTACTAGATCAGCACAGATACACATTATGTCTCTTGCCAGAGGACCAAGTGGTAGTTGGTTCTTTGTCACTTAACCAATAGGATGACTACTAATATGAGGGACATAATCATGTTTTCCCCCCATCTTCAGCCTTCTAGCAGTGGACGTATTGTGCTGAACTGTGAGTTTCTATTAGAGGAAGCAATTCCTGTCACTAATTCTTCCTAGTTAAGGAGAAGCTGATAAATCAGGGATGTTTTTCTGAATAAGGAACACTGTTTTTCAACTGGGCAGTTGCTGACTTTGTTTTGGCTATTAGCTGTTTTGTGTTTACATTTGAGGCTGTTACCCAACTGCGACTTTCTTAGGAAAATTAGCTGTCAGATCACAGTCATGTCCTGTACTGACTGGACCCTTATTGCCTTAATGTTATCCAAGCCCCTTCTCCTCTTCACTTCTGAATCATCCACACAGGTTCATCCCAACCCAATCTCTCTCAAACCTCTCATGTTGAGAACTTTCTCTGGAGCAATGTCTCCCCTGCTGTTATGATCGCCGGCTTTACTCACATGTTTGGCAATTTGCCTTTCACATTGCTATGAACTCTTTGATCCTAAACTAAACTCTCCATCGCAAATTTCAGAATCCCTCTTTACTCAAGATCAAGCTTTGGTTCACACACTTCTCTTGCTGGTGGAATCCATAGTTCATCACCACCTCATCCCTTTGGGCTTTGCCCCACCAGCAAATTTTATGGACTTTTCTCCAAGGTCAATTCTTTGACCTGGATACGCAGTCACTGTATTAGCCTTGGGATAATGTGACAAAATAATCAAAATAATCAAATTATAAATGAAAGATGTATTTTGCCTAATAATATCACACATTTCTATAGTCATTCTATTACTTTAGGCCTATAAGAAAGCAGCCATTCATAATCAAATGCCTGTGGTCAAACAAAGCTGTTTCCCTCATGGTGACCAAAGAGTAAAAAGGGTAATCAGACTCTCAATGTCCTCTTCAGGGGGACCACTGCTCCAATCAAGAACCAGACTGATCTCCATCAGTCCCCACCTCTTAAAGGTTCTCCCACAGCTCAAAAGCTCTGCATGCTGGTAACCATTTACAGGAATTTGACAGATATTCAAAATCCAAACTCCAGCAGTGCCCATCGCTTCAACTCTGGAGCAGCACTCTGCTCTAGCTGTCCTTTCCTTTCTTGCTGTCTGGCATCATCAAGTTCTCATACTTAACAATCTTTTTCATCAACATTCATTGTTCTACGTCTCTCCCTCCTAAGAAAGCCTATCTATAATCCTATGCCTTCTAGCCACTGCTTTGTTTTTTGTGTATTACTATGGAACAATGTTCTTGCAGAAAATTTACAATCTCAAACCCCATTACTGCCCTTCCATTATCATTTAAATCTCCACCTGTTTCAGGTTTATTGCCATCACTCATTTGAGTCGGTGCATTAGAAGGCCATGAATTATCCACATGTTGCTAAATCTTGTCTCCATCATATTTAGCTGGCTAGCCACTGTTCAAACACCCCATTGCTTTCTGTTTGAAGAAGGCTCTTGTCTTCCAGCATATTGCACCATTATAGTTTTCTTACACCCTTTTGGATAGTGGTTTTCAATATCCTTAGCATACTGGCTTAGTGGTTTCTCCTTCATTTACCAGTTTCTTAAAAGTAGGAGTATTCCAGGATCCTCACTTTAGATCTTTCTTTCATTTATACTCAGTTCCTTGGTACACTCATTTGGTATCATTCCTTTTCTCTCTATATCTCTCTCTGTCTCTGTCTGTCTGTCTGTCGGTTTCTCTCTCTCTCTCTCTCTCTCTCTCTCTCTCTCTCTCTCTCTCTCAAAAGACTGTCCCTGAGAACATTATGACCTTGTGTTAAGAACAGACTGCTGGGAGCATGGTCTCATGATGAAAGTCAGAGATTTAATAATGATGCAACCACAGAGATGACAGCCTTCAAGCATGTGAGCAATTGGCCTAGTTTGGGGGAATTTATGTAGGTCAAAACAGCAGGATTTTCTAATAGAGTAGAATGAAGACCTTTGGGGGCAAGAAAGTCAAGGATGATATCATTGTTTATAATCCAAAATATTGAAAAGATGGAGCTGCCATAAACTGATTGTAGCAGATTTATTATGTCTGAATAATTGGGTTTGAGAAAGGGGTTCAGGAGTTGTTTTTGGATAGATTGAGATAAATATAAACTTCCAATGCTGATTAGACAATTTGGGTATGTGAACACATTTGCTGCACAATATCAAAAACTCCACTCTGCATAGCCATGTGTCTTTTTGTTTTGTCATAGTGCCTGGTACATAATAGATACTTAAATATTTTAATCATGGAATGCAAAACATTTCTAAAAGTCACTTTTATGAATTTTATGAAGTCTTCACTAACTGAATCCATCCTTTTCTAACATAAACCCACACCTCATAGTATTCGTTACACTGATTCAATGATTTGTCTGCCTCATAGTCCAAAATTTGGATTTAACTAATATTAATGTATTACCATGCACTGGCTATTATCCTAAGCCAAGGATTATTAGATGGGATGCTAATCATTATGGCAAGATAATAGTGAGAAGTTAAGCTTCAATGAGATTTAGTAAAAATAGATGAGAAGGGTTTCAACTTGGAAGTTATGAGAGTAGAACACAGTGATATATTAACATATGGGCTGAATAAAAAACTGAATAGGTAATTATGCTGTTCTCTGACATTGTTTTCTAAAAGGAGGATGTTTGGACATTTTGATTTACATTCTCTTTGGAGGAAATGTACAGTTTTAACAATACAGTAGGAAGCAGTAGTTTAGGCTAGAGCAGACAAACACCTTTAGGAATCATCAATTTATTAACAGTTGAAATTCAGAGTACAGATTTATGTTTATCCTTGTTTCCTTCCTAAAGAAACTTTGGCTCCAGAATATTATTTTGTTAAAAACCAACACTGAATCTAGGGAAAAAGTATCATTTCCTGGTGAAGACTGAGACAGACTTTGTAGGCCAGGACATTTCACAGTTTGAGGAGTCTGGGCTTTTTCACATGGCTCAGACTACTTGGGACTGTGGGTATGGTGACGTTGCTGACTCATAGCTGGCAGGCCGCAGTGAAGCTAGAGCTACCTCTGCAGCAGGTACTTTTCCAAGGTTTTACATTCAGCTGGAGTGGAAAATGGGATATTGATCTGAACCTTTTGATGTTCAGATAAAGACATACAATTTTGAGAAGATGGGGAAGAAAGTAAGGTTGAATGAAGTGGTGTGTTCAGCTGCAAGAGATAGGAGGAGAGCCCTTTGAACAGAAGAGAATCCTTTAAGGGGACCTGGACTCATTTTTATTCTTGGAGAGGCCTTCAGAGCTCAAGAAATTGGAAGTCATGGGCTCACTGTGCAGCAAAGACAAGCCACAGAATAGCTACCCGTATTTTTGGTACAGATCATTCCCTGAGTCATTAGCCTGTCACCCAGGCAGCTGATAGAGGCCCTCAGGATTTTCAGAGCAGAAGAGGAAAGAATATACCCATAGGGCTTGATATTTCTGGCTGTGGTGTCTTCGTTTATGACTATAAAGAGTCATTCTGAAACCCATGTCTGGATTAGTAGTCTGGCCATACTTGAAGACCACTTCTGATGGGCTGTGACCTCAAATTCATGAACACTGACCTGAGGTATGTTATTTAGTGTGAAAGAAACTGATTCATTGTTTTGAGTCTGGCCACATATTAGCAGGATAGGCATAACGAATCTTCCCAACACATGGGTAGCCACTACCTGTGGAACTGCACCCCACACATGTTTTACAGGTGTTCTGGACTGAAAAATGACAAGTGGGCATATGGGACCGTTTAAAAGGCTATGGAACATGTGAAATTTGTGATTTCTGGGTTCTAATGTAGAAAAATCCTGCTGAGTTCATGGATGGCTTCTCTTGGCTCGCCTGAATGAAGTTAAGGTTGCTTTGTATAATTTTCTGCTCATTTACTGGAACCATACTCTCCTCAAATTTTAATGAAGCCATAGTATCTGGACCCATGGGTCCAAATCCTTATCTGACAATTGAAATCCCTCCCTCTGGTCTGTGTGACCAGTACTGTTAGAAACTAATTGCATTGATTCAGTGGTTAAGTGTTCTGTTAGTTATGTCAATTTGGGGGCAATCAATGTTAGTGAAAAATCTCTATGGTGCTAAAAGTAAAACTCCAGGTTTTACTCAAAGTGTGCAACTGAGGTAGAGCATATCTCCAACCAAGAGCCTTGTGATGGGCCTAACCAAGTCAAGAACATTAGATTCTCATCCTCTAGCAATTGCTGAATCTCCAGAGTCACTGCTCTGCAGGTTTGTCAGGGGGCTTCTGCATATATGAGCTACCTCACAGTTTTTTTGTTTCTTCTTTGGAATCAGGGCTGGTTGGCAAGTGAAACATGGCAGCTGCTACTTATGAGGGACATCTGTCTCCTAGGAAAAGCATGGTCTGGGGCTTGCTACTACCCACCCCAATCATACAAGTTCTGTGTCTAAACTGTGGAAATGAGGCCCTTGTTGAAATTCTTCATTCTGTGGACTGTGGAATATTCCTGCTATGACACACTACATCTAGTAGGTGTTGATTTCATCTTGGGATTAAGATAAAGTGATGGTATGAAGCTTTCCAGGAAGCAGCTTCCTCAAAGATAGACCAGAGTAGATAGTGTCAGTACTCTTACCTTGGAATTCTGTAGCTATTAGGAGAATAGAAGAATGATCCATTCTCTTGACAGATAACCTGTCCCACAGCTGAGTGAATGTCCCCACACACTGTCCTTTTAATCATCCTCATATGAAATCCTGAATAGTAGAACTAAGTTAATCCCACAAAAGAGCAGAAGTGGGTGATTCTTCCCTCTTAAAGTAACGGAATCATCATCTGGTTCTGGCAACACTCTCAGCTATTGTACCAACCTCTACCACATATATCCACTTTTCATTTATTATTGCTCTTATAGACTTTGCTCTAGGCAAGCTAAGAAATCATCACAGTACAGCCTAGGAATTTGTAGAGTACTACAAAGAACAAAAGATCACATTTCATGACAAACATTAACTCCCCTGGTTTTATATATTCCTCTGAGGAATGTGACTTGGCTGAGGCGTCAGGACGTGGCTTATGGCATGTGAATGCTCAGCAATGTTATCTAAAAAGTTTCTGACTTTGACTCCCCAAAAAGAGTGAGCTAGAATACTGAGTACTCAATAATCTAAGAGATCAAATTTCACTGTAGTCATTTAAGACTTGCTTAATCGCTTCCATCTGTTCTCCTTTGACTTTCACAACCATACTGTAAGTGAGGATCACCAGATGACCAGTTTCTGGAGAATAAAATGGAGGGATGACATGAGCCACACAGGATTTTAAAACCAATGACAGAGTTAAGGACATCTACACTATTTCCCCAATTGTTTATTCTTAGGGGGACAATGTAGAGAGTTTTAGCACATTTTCATATTCTGATATCTAAAATTCAAGTAATATGAAATGGAGAATCAAAGCATTGAGAAGTTAGGCCATCTGTGTCCTCACATCAGTGGCCAAAGAGGAGCAGAAGCCACGGAAAACTATCCCACAGTGAAAGGGAGATAGGAGGAAAACTGGAATTTCATCTTTTGATTCTGCATCTCCAGACTTTTGCTTTTCAGTGACATTTAAAGACCAAAACACTAGAATGTGAATCTAGGATGCCCTTTTACTTTCTCATATCTGGAGTGAGACAGAGCTCACAAACATTTTCCAAAGTCTGTCTACGTATCTATTAATTTTAGCTTCCAACAATTGGGTGATAAAAAAAAAATAATGAAGTTGTGATAGTACAACTGACAGGGAAATGCAATGAGGTCATAAGATGGGAACCTGGAGCTTGAGGGATTTTTTTTTTTTTTTTGTCTAAGGTTTGAATTAATTTAAAAGTGGTCAAAAAGTTCCTCACCTGATAGAAGCTCATTTTATTTAGTTAATTGATTAATTTCTTTTTTTATTTATCTTTTTGAAATAGGGTCTCACCATGCAGTTCAGGCTGCCCTCGAACTCACAGCCATTCTCCTGTCTTAGCCTTCTGAGTGCTGGGATGAGCTGCCATACCAGGCCTAGAAGCTCCTTTTATATTCAAATATCAATTCATATAACTGTATCTGACCTGCCACATAATCAGGATAATGATGAAGTCATAGATATATAAGGACTATTTACTGTCTCATGGATCAAATGTGGGCCTCAACCTCTTCAGGATAAGACCAGCAATTCCTACACATAGGCATTGAGGATGTGACAACCTAATGACTGTAAGTGCTAGGCTTTGTCTTGGACACTTCAAGAAGACAGAAATTGACTGAATCATAAGCTTTTTTGTTTCCTAAGAGAGGCTCATGTGGTGATTCTGTCTGTAAAGAAGGCTGTCTGGTCACCTAGGAAAGCCACACAACCTCAGTAGGATTTCAGGAGTCAGACTGTAGTTTCATGTTTCAAAATATGCTGTTATGTTTGTATGAAGGAGCAAGAAGATGTTGTGTACATGCTAGTCTCCTAGAGAGGAAATTGAAAATCCATGTGCAGCAATTTCAATGACCAAGGTTACCCAAGCAGAAGCTTGCTGTATTAATAAATGTCTGGGAACTAATAGCCAACATTTGAACACCTCTCATAATTACAGCAGCCAAAGATAACTTATATTAATGTGATTACATTTCAATAAAATTAGCAACTTTTTATTTTCCTAAAGTGTGTGTACATTTTTTGGTAGACTTCGTATATGTAAGCAAATTTCAGAGTGAAATTGCAGGGTCAAAAAATGTGTTCATTTTCCATGTTATAGTGCCTAATTGTCCTCCAGTGGTAAAAATCTATGGTCTCCAGTTATGTTGTAAAGTGCCTATTTTCCATATTTGTGATCATTTGTGTCATTTCCACCTTCTAGCTATGGTAAATAATGCCCCAGTGAGCAACGCTTCAGTGAATGTAGTTGTGCCAAAATATCTGCTGAAGTTTGTGTTTTCAGTTCTTTCACATGCAATCTACTGTTCCACATCTATGCAAACATCTCTGATTTGTATAAAATTTAGTAATTTAAAAACTTTATGAGGCATAACTAACATACAATAAATCACAAATATATAAATTACTAATTTAACTTAGCGAATGCATTAATATTATTTCAGGTATCTCTAAACCTATGAAACCATTATCACAGTCTACTAGATAGTGAGCATTCTGTCCCATGCCAAGTTTTCTAATATTCCTTAGAAATTCTCCCCTTACCCTTTCTTTGCTTCTTGAAGCAGCCATGAATTTATTCTGTCTATATAGTTTATTTTACATTTTTTACAGTTGTATACAAATGTAATCATGTAACACACACATTTCTCACTAGTTTCTTACACTGCACCCATTTATTTAACTACAACTTCGTCATATCACCAGTGTACTTTTTTATTGCAGTTGTATCCCACTGTACATACATATTATTATTAGTTTATTCCCTGGCTAATGGATATGTGGATTATTTGGTTGTGTTCTTTTATGAATAATGCTGCTGTGTACATTCATGAACCAGTCTTTGTACTGCCATAAATTCCCTTTTCTATGATCTGAATGTAGGGTAGTCTATCATCTGTGGCTGATACAGTCAAGGATGCTCAGTGGGTCCCTAAAACTGTGGATAAGACTGAAACCTTTATACCCTATACACACTTTTTGTAGAGTTTTAATTTATAAACTAGATCACTAAGAGGCTGACAATGTTAAATAAAATAGCTAATAATTAGAAATAAAATAAATCATGTTAAAATAAAATAGCATATTCTTACAATGAACAGATTGTGTTATGATTAGAGTAAGAATTTTTCCAAAGATCTCCTGGGCTCAGAGGCAGGGCCTTTATGAGGAGGTTTGAATCAAGGGGTGAAGGACCTGACATGTTGTTAGGAGGTAGAGTCTGGTCGAAGGGCGGTCCTTGGGGTTCTGGCAGTCTCATCCCAGCCCTAGTTTTTCTCTCTCACATGACATGAGCAGCTTTCCATCACTGCAGATCCCTTTGCCATGGACTTCCTGAATTAGAGCCCCCAACTCTGGACTGAAACATCTGAAAGCAATGATTCTCAGTGGAGATGAAAGAACCAGCTCCCTTGTGGTCTTCACTGATTGAAAGCACTGGGTGGATTTTAAAAATCAAGTAAGATTCTCTGGCCTAACACAGTATTCAAGGGGAAGTGTTCTGCTAGCACTCTGTGGAGTAGAAGCCAGATTCTTGAGAGCTCTTCCACCAGCACGGGAGAATGGCTGAATCCCTTTGCCATTGGTAGGAAGAGAGTTCTGGCTGTTTTTGAGTCTTTTCTAGTACTGCTCCAAGAAGGCATTTTTAGAGTTTCATTACACCTGACTAATGATAGAAGTCTGTGCTCTCGTCTCACTGTCAGTTGTGGAAGGGTGTGTGGTCATAGTTTCTTTCTTTTCCTACATCACCAACATATTATTTTTCATATTTTTGACCAATAGTATTCTGAGTGGGATGAAAGTTTAAAAATGTAGGTTGATCTTCTACAGGTGTAAACTACAATATATGACAAAAGAAAGTATGGACAACATGAAATACATGTTACAGAATATTAAACAAGACGTGAGTAAGCATAAGCAAATAATCATATAAAGTACAGAAAAATAAGCACAGAAGAATAATTTTTCACTAAGGAAAAAAATTAAATGAGCATGATGTCAGTTTAAAGTAGTCTAATATATGTGTAAATGGAAGTATCCAAAGGGTAGAACAGGAGAGAGAACTGGGAGCAGAAGCAAACCTGTGGAAGGAAAGTTGAAACCTCACCAGTGATGCAACCTATAATCCCATATTGAGGACCCCCAATAGTAATGCAGTAGCAGTCAGCACCAGAAAAAGTTTCTCTGGGACATGCAATTGGAACACCTTGAAAATAACAAAGTTGTGAATAAAGAAAATGAAGTGGATCTCTAAGAATCAGGGGGGAGATGACAGGAAACCTGGAGATGACAGAGAGGAGGAGAAAGAGAGAGAAAGGAAGAAAGAGTTGGGGGGGAGAATCCTAGGTCTGGGGAGTGGATCTGTATCCACCCCCACAAGGCAGGTCCACAGAGGATTGGTAGCTCCAGGGCAGACAGTAGATCAAGCTAGCAGCACCATCCCCAAAGGAATACCAGTAGTATAATACATTGGAAAACCCACATTGGGTTTCCTAAGAAAATAACTGCTTTCTTCCACGTGGGAAACTAAAGTTGGATCTCTTGTTCTGGTTTTGGAATCAGGGTAGCATTAACTTTCAAGAAACTCTTTAAGAATAATTCCACTTTTTCAATTTTATTAATGTGGCAGTTAATGCATGAATTTTCAACTTGAGAGAATGCCTCGCTGTCCTGAGTCAACATAGTTGCCAGAACATTATAAACAGAGATTGGAAGGAAGGATTTCAGCGTATCTTCCTTAAAGGAGCTGCCTTCCTTGGCAGAGTTTCAGCAACTTTACTTTAAAATCACTTGGCTGCTTACTTTCTTCAGAGGAGTTGCTGTTTGTGGCATTATCTGGGACATCCCTGGCTTCCAGGGAAAAGCCCACAGCCTCTGGCTCAGAGTTTTTGGCCTGTTTGCACAGACAGTTCAGCTCTGCCACTGGCCCTTATGCCTCCTTGGTGCAGATCGTTCCATCTTCACAGCAGGTCCTTCAGCCTTCTAATAGGAACTTGTACAGAACATTGTTGCTGGCTCCAAGCCTTGGAGGGGATCCCTTGGGACTCTAGACACAGGCAGATGTCTTCCTACTCTTCTACTTCTGACTACAGTTACCTTTGACTAGTACAGTTAAACAATTTGAAATGTATTGGCATAGATATTATCTAGATTTGTGGTAGAATTCACTGGCAAATTAATCAGGACCCAGTAATTATTCTGTCAGTAGGTTTTTGCATTACTGCTATTTTACTGCCTAGTTTTAGGATGTTCTGGGCTTTTGTATCTTGTTTCTATAGTATTGGTAATTATTTACTTAGGAATCCATCTATTTCTTTTGTATTTTCCAATTTATTGGCATATAAATGTTCAAAGTAGTTGCTAATAATCTTCTGAGTTACACTGGTATTAGGTGTGGTTTAGCAGTTTTTATCTTTATTTCATTGATGTGGAACATTTTGTTGTTGCTCTTTTTCTTGAAACAGAGTCTCCCTGTACTTCAGGCC
>PVKA01054947.1:0-10534 GCA_004027165.1 Ctenomys sociabilis
CCTGGGGAGAGTCACATGAAGAGAAAACTTTCTCTCAGGCTCTCACAGAGAGCAATCTGGTCAAGCATTGGCCGTGACTCATCCACATGGATGACACAGACAAAGGAACTACAGAATAATGTACAGGACTACAAGATAAACCCTGAGAAGACTTCAATGACCACATAGGAAATATAAAGTACCTGTGTTGGTATATAAGTTTGGATCTACCTAGGTCTTAACCATCCAGCAGAAAAGCATAAATGTATAAAAATGAAGTATACATCGTGAGCCCATAATATTAAGCTGAGCTATAAATGTATATGGTCGACAATTTCTTTGAATAACTCCCTATGGTTGCAGAATGCTGGACTGTGTTGGATTGTGGTATCGAGTTCAAGAACCTAAAGTTGTTGAATGTCAGTGGAGTGCCCACTTTTGACAGGTGTAGACAAAGCAAGGGTTGTAGAAAGAAAAAATCAGGATGTGTGTGTAAAGACAGTACAGTTGGGATAGATAACACTGTGCTTCTACATAATTCTATGATAGGCAAGATCTGCACTAATGGTGGTTGGACAGGATATTATGTCGGCTTTTAGTGCTATGGTCATCCACTAGGTAAATAATTATTGAATTTTTGATATAATTTCAGCTATAAAAAACCTGTAAATATAATATCATGTATGCACCTTGTACAATACCGAAACGTTATGAAAACAGTTTGTTATGTATTAATTCATCGACTCTGTATGGTTAAGGTGTTTTGAAACTGTCTGATTGACATTTGCATTTTAAGAAAATAAAAATAAATGGAAAAAATTATAAAATAAAATGATCACAACTGCAACTTCTTTGGTTATATGTGGTTACATCCCAATGTTTCAAGATATAGTGCTTCAATATATTTGAGATTATTACTCAACCAGCTGCAGCATTCAAATTACACAGTTGTTTTCTTCTAGACGGTAATAGTTATCCTTCACTGCAGAGCATCAGAGTTTAGAAAAAGAGATGGACACATAAATATGACTGAAGTTAAGACAGTTCTAGAAACTTAAATTTGCTTAAATGAAGCCAAGTGCAGATCAGGCCATTCCTGGGAGGGATCAGTCTATTTTCATAATGTCCTTGTGAAGAGGGAGAAAGAAACAGAACTTAGAGTTGAAGGTTTCTTCTCTTCCTTACCTGGATGATTTCTCTCGCACAAAACATGCAGTGACAAGATACAGAAGGAAGGGTGAACTCCATTTTCCCTTTAGTCCCTCCATATTCAACATCCAAATTCCCAACCATGATGCCAGTCAAGAAACTCCTGAGTCTTGGGAGTTGTGGATACTGTGAATAGTCCAGTGTAGTGAACACGGACAGAAGAAAAGGAGTCAGACTTAGTAAAAGCTTCCCTATGAGGCAGCCTTATGGAAGTGTGGAATCTGGAATAGCTGCCAAGCATAATTATGAATTGCAGGGTCATTCCTTGATAACCATTACATTTTTTACTTGACACTGAATATTGCTACCTTGTATGTGACAATCCTCAAAGGTCCCTTTTCAAAAGGCTCTCTGCCTGATCTCACAGAGTAGAACAACTTTAATAGCACCTGGCAGGTCTGGGATGAAGCCCTGTAAAAGCAGTGGAGAATGGCACATTTAGAAGTTCTCACTCTGTAAACAAGGGAGGACTAATTTTAATGGGTGTAAGGGGCATGTCTGGTCTTAAGACTAAATTTTCATGGTCTTGGAGTGTCGGCGTGACAAGCTTCATGACATTTTGATTTATGGCCACAGATGCAGAGTTGTGAACTGACTTTTTTGCGGTAGAGTTAGCAGCTGGCTCCCTATATTGTGTTCCAGTTCCAGAATTTCATTTATACTATTGCTCAATGCTCCTTCTTATATAAAAACTCTTGATAGATTCTCCTCCAAAATTATATCCAGGAAATAGTTTTTCTCTTCATGAGTGTGTTTACTTTCTTCTGCCAGACAATGACAGTGATGAAAGGCACCACCTTCCATACTTTGAGTTTTGAGTCCACTACAGAAGTATCAAAGGGGATGGGGAAGTTAAGGGGAGTACCCAGAGCTTACTCAACATTGGGGGAAGCAGGACAAGCCACTGCTAAAGGGATGGACTGACCACCCATTCCAAGGTTAGACTGCAAAATGTGGAAAATTCCCAGTCAACATGGATGGCAGGAACATATTAGAAACAGATTTCAGTCAGTTCTTCCCCCTTGAATATAGCTTGTTTGGAGGGCTACGAAGTTCTAGACACTATTGGCATTCAGACACAGAAAATGCTTAGCTGTCCAGTGGTTTTCCAGAAAGACCTACTGATTTGATAGCTCCACAGTTGCGCACTAAGCCTTCCTCTGTCTAGACCTGGAAATATTTGATTTCTAAATCCTGATCTTGCCTAGGTCAGTTTAATTTTATTTTCTTGTAACCCTTTTAAATTAACTATGAAGCAACTGGGTCACACCTTTCTGAAATCTTTATGAACAACAGAATGAATAGTATTATCACAAGATGGATGTAAACATCACATTTTGACTTTCACCTTGGTTGCTAGGAAAATCAATTCTAAATTGCAGTCTTAATTGTTTTAGCACTGTGGAAGAATGAAGATCAATGTATTTTATTCATGTGCATCTTCTCTTTGCATTGTTTTTATTCTTTGTTAACAGATTTTAGTCTAGTTATATCAAGAATTAACCTTAATTATTTGTAAAGCTACCGCAAGTATACAGTATTTATAAAAGTGGCTAAGGAATAAATAAATGTATAGATATGTGATGCTTTGTTTGTGGATTTGTGAGCTTCTTCATATGCTTTTCCTTGGAATATGAGGCACGGCTACTGACCTTGACCCAAGCTATGCCCATCTTTATTTTTCAGATCTGTTGTTATTGGCCATGCGGGGTCTGAGCCAGTGTATGTTGTGTGGGCAGATGATGGAGCCATTTCTGCAAAGGGAAGAAAGTCCCTCATTTTTTTCAGATGCTTTTATTACCCACAGCATTGCAATAACATTTTCTTCACGTTTCTTGCCCCAGGAACATGTAGTGGCAAGATGCTCTTGATACTTCAGTAACTAAAACTCCTTTAATGGGGTTCATGATGGACCTGCCTTGTTTTGTTCTATAGTGAAAAATGTTATAAGAAAGTTGCAGTATATATTCTGTTGGTAACAATGCCTTAAGCTATTAAGACCATTTGTTATTTTCTGAAAGCAAAAGAGATAATGCTCACTAATAAAATTCCATTACATTGCAGGTAGCTCTAAGTTCCTTCCTACAAGTGTTCCATTGCTCTCATGGGTCTCCCTCCATCCTCTTTCTTATGCCCTTATAAGATGGGGTATAGCATCAATTTTCACCTCTGAGGAATTGCACTCTGAATCCCAGGTCCGTCACAAGCAAGAGCTAGATTAACACAAACTGCACCTTACCTGTAGAGCCTTTTCTCCTGGCCCTGGCTTCCTTGTGTGCCTCTCCTTATCTCCAGAGCCCAGTGTCCTTGGGACACTGATTGTAGCATCTCCCATAAGATCTCAATCTTGACTTTATTACTATTCCTTATCCATAATTAAGGCATTCAAATTTCCTTAACCCAACTTCTCCCTGAATTGCAAATGCAAATGTGCCTGCCTTACTGTCTGCATGTATTAAGTTCTAGGAGAGGTTTTGTACAGGGGAGTGTTTCTCATGGGGGGGCCGAGGATATTGGGGTTTCAGCAGCAGAATAGTTTTGGAGCTTACTGGATAGCAGCTGGAATGCTTTGTACTCTGCAGGCCTGTGGTGGGGTTAAGGAGTGAAGTTCGATTGGGACAGAAGTAGGAAGAAATTCTGTGGGGATTCCATCAGGAGCCAAAGTGAGTTTGCTTTGGAGATTTGAGAGGCATGTCAGAGAGTGGAACCTGTGATTTGTAGCTCAGCCCAAATCTCTGGCCACAATATAGTCCTCACAGTCCTCTGTGATAAGGACCCTAACTCTCAGTAATGGAAGAAAGGGGTAACAATGGGCTGGCCAGATACCTCAGCAAACTAAAGCACCTGCTTCAGCAGAGCACAGTGGCCGGGTTCAATCCAGGGGCATGCCATGCCAGCCCCTCCACAGGATGCACACTGGGACAGTAACTGAGACTGGATATGATAGCACATGCCTCTAAATCCAGTACTTAGGAGACTGAAAACAGGAGAACCACTATGAATCTCATCTACATAGTGACATTCTGTAGACCATATCCTATATTCAGAAAAAAAGGGAAAGGGTTGAAAAGAAAGAAAGGCTACTGGGTTATTATGTCCTGTTCCAATCATACCCAGGAAATCAGGGAAATATTTTTTTGTTCATACATTTTATGATGTGACACCCAAAGCCCCAAGAACAGTCCAACTTTTTTTTCTTTCTTGTAAACTTTATTCAGAATTTTGCCATTATAATGCCACAAGAAGTGCTATCAGCAGGGATCCTAACGTGCCTGCTGTGAAACACCCTAATCAGGGCATACATCATCTTTTTATTTATTTACTTTTTTATTTTATTGAAGTACAAACATCAAAGAGACAGTTTGAAGACATCTTAACAGGACAGATTCGATAAATTAATATATTACAAACTGTTTGCATAATGTTTTGGTACAATACAAGGTGCATACATGATATTATACTTACAGACATTATAGAGTGTAGCTGTTTACATATCTTATATTTTATACCTGAATTATATCAATGATTCAATAATTAATATTTTCAACCTTGTTATTTTCTTGTGGTTGTCCATAGTACTAGAAGCTGATATAATATCCTGTCCAACCATCATCAGTGCAAATCTTGCCTCTCATAGAATTATGTAGAAGCATGGTGTATCTATCACAACTGCACTGTTTATACGCACACATCCTGATTCTTCCTTTCTATACCACTTTCTTTGTCTACAACTATCAAAGATGGGCACTCCATTGTCATTCAACCAATTTAGGTGGCTGAACTTGACGACGCAATCCAACACAGTCTGGCATTCCACAACAATAGTGACTTATCTGAAGAAGTTGTCGACCTTAGACATTTAAAGCTCAGCTTATTATTATGGTCCCACGTTGTATACCTCATTTTTATACTTTTCTGTTGGATGGTTAAGACTGAGATGAAGCAAGACCTGTATAACAAAACACATACTTTATATTTCTTATGTGGTCAGTGAAGTCCTCTCAGGGTTTATCTTGTAGATCCTTTATCTGTGTCATCCAGGTGGATGAGTCACGACCAGTGCTTCACCAGTTTGCTCTCTGTGAGACCCATGTGACTCTCCCCAGGCTCCATAATCTCCTTATTCAGAAAATTTGGGGCTCAACTGAGTTTCATGATGTTACAATACAGGTTCTCCTATGTCCTGACCTTGAAAGGCTAGGGCCAAAATGTTGGCTGGCTTTGGGGCTCTTCTATTTCTCAAATATTTATCTGTGAATTTAGGTTGTTAACCATCCGAAAGAAAAGCTGATTAGTACCCTGAAGCATATGCCATTCACTTTGCCTTATCTAACTCAGTTGTTTTTAGTTGTTGTACCTTTCTATTTATATATCTTCTTTTCACTCCTTATACTAGGGAGACTATATGATATTTACACATGTGTGTCTGGTTTATTTCACTTATGAGTACATGTTCATGTGGCATCTACTTCAGTATAAATGCTTCAAACTTATCATTCTTAATAGCTGAGTAACACTCCATTATATAGAAATAGCACATCTTTTTCAACAATTCCTCATGTAATGCATATCTTGGTTGTTTCCAAGATATTGCTACCACAAATTATGCTGCTATAAACATGTACACATATATTACTATGATATAATGTTTTCAGTTCCTCTGGGAAAATTCCCAGTAGGAGGACAGTCGGCTTGAATGGGATTACCAGTCCTACTCTTTTGAGGAGCCTCCACACTGACCTCCACAATGGTTGTACCAGTCTACATTCACACCAGCAGTGAAGTGTTCCCTTTTCCCCACAACCTGTTCAACATTTGTTGTTGCTTGATTTCCTTATGATAGCCATTCTTTCTGGAGTGAGATGGTATCTCAGTGTTATTTTTATTTGCATTTCACTAATGGCTAGTGATGTGGAGCATTTTTTCATATATTTATTTGTTTTTGATTTCGTCTTCTGAGAAGTGTATATTCATCTCAGATGCCCATTTCTGAATTGGGTCTTTAAATTTGAGGTCCCTGTTTTATCTCAGTTCTTTATATATTCTGGACAGTAGACCTTTGTCTGATTGCTTATTAGTTAGGATGTTTTCAAAACTTGTGGGTTGTCTTTTCACTCTGTTGACAATTTCATTGATGTGCAGAAGCTCCGCAAGAAGAGTTGATCCGATCTGTTGATTATTTCAAGGGCTGCCAATGTGAATAGATGTTTGTTCATGAACTCTTTACCTACCCCTATGTCTTCAAGAGGTCCTCCTACTTTCTCTTCCAGGAGACGGAGTTTCTGTTTTAATGATTACAACTTTAACCCATTTTGACTTCAACTTAGTGCATGGTGGTAGAACTGGGTCAAGTTTTAGTTTTCGGCATGTAGAAAGCCATGTTTTCCAGCACCATTTGTTAAAGAGGCTATCTTTCTCCCAGTGAGCTTGTGTAGCCCCTTGTCAAAGATAAGATGGCTGAGTGTTTTCGTAGATGAATCTGCATATTCTAATCTATTCCACTGATCCTCAGGTCTATTTTGTTGCCAATACCATGTTAATTTTATCACAGTGGCTTTGTAGTATAATTTCAAGTCAGGAATTGAGATGCTTCCTGCCTTGTCTTTATTGGCCAAGATTGCCTTTGATATTCTAGGTCATTTGTGGTTCCAAGTGAATTTTAGGAATGATTTCTCTATGTCTGTGAGGTATGTTGGTGGCAGTTTGATAGGGACTGCATTAAGTCTGTACAGCCATTTTGGGAGTATGGCCATCTTCACGATGTTGGTTCTTCCTATCCAGGAACATGGAATATCTTTCCATTTTTTGAAATCCTCTGTAATCTCCTTTCTTAGGGTGTTGCAATTTTCCATGAAAAGATCTTTGACTTCCTTGGTTAAGTGAATTCTAAGGTATTTCATTTTCTGTGGTGCTATAGTAAAAGGTATTGTTTCTATTGTTTCCCTTTCAGTGTTCTTGTTATCTGTGTAGAGGAATGCTATTGACTTTTGAGTACTGATTTTGTATCCTGCTATGCTACTGAATTTCCCAATGAGTTCTAGTACTTTGTGGAATTTTTGGGGGCTTCCAAGTAAAGCATCATATCATCTGCAAATAGTGATAATAGAACTTCTTTACGTATTCTTATTCCTTTTATTTATCCCTCTTTTCTAATGGCTGTTGCTAATGAATCCAAGACTATATTGAATAGGAGGGGTGATAGAGGCCATCCTTCTCTTGTACCTGATTTAAGATTAAAAAATTTCACTTTTGACCTGTTTAGGATTATATGAGCTTTTGGGTTGTCATAGATGGCTTTTATCAAGTTAAGATAGAGTCCATCTATTCCAATTTTCTGTAGGACCTTGAACATGAATGAGTGTTGGACTTAGTCAAAAGCTTTCCCTGCATCAATTGAGATGATCATGTGGTTTTTAGATTTCAGTCTATTAATATAGTTTATTATATTTATAGATTTTCGAATATTGAATCATCTTTGCATCCCTGGGATGAATCCTACCTGGTGATGTTGTATGATCTTCCTGATGATTTGCTGTATTTTATTTACTAGGATTTCATTGAGTATTTTTGCTTCTCTGTTCATGAGGGAGATTGGACTTTAGTTCTCCTTTTTGGTTGTGTCTTTCCCTGGTTTTGGAATCAGTATTATACTTGATGATTTGGGGAGGACTGCTTCCATTTCAATTTCATTCAAGAGTCTGTGGAGTGTAGGGATTATATCTTCTATAAAATTCTTGTATAATTCAGCTGTGAATCCATCAGGACCAGGTCTTTTCTTTGTCGCTAGGCTTTTTATTATGTTTCTTGTTTCATTGGCTGTTATTGGCGTATTGAGAGTTGCTATATCTTCTTGGTTTAGTTTTGGTAATTTGTAGCTTTCCAGGAATCTGCCCATTTCTTCTGTGTCTTCTATAAAGATTCTTGAAGTAACTATTCATTATCTTCTGAATTATAACTGGTGGTGATTTTACCATTTTCATTCCATGTTGCATGTACTTGAATTTTTTCTTTCCCCTTTTTGATGAGGTTGTGTAGATCACATTCAAAGGAAAACCCATAGAATTCTAGGCAATGATAATGCTACTCCTGCTTTTTTCTGAGGTGTTTTGGCATGTAGTATTGTTTTCCATCCTTCAACTTTGAGCCTATGAATTTCTTTTTGCATTAAGTATGTTTCTTGTATACTACATATTGATGGACTTTGTTTCCTAATTTACTGTGCCAGTCTATTTCTCTTAAGTGGTGAATTGAGTCCATTTACATTGACAGTTTGTCTCTCAAAGAACCAATTTTTGATTTGTGGATGCTTTGAACTGTTTTCTTCATCTCAGTTGAATTAATTTCTGCTCTAATCATAACGATTTCTTCCTATCTTTGTGCTCCAGGTTTCACTTGCTATTCTTTCTCATTGTCGGAGGTGCAAAATGAGGGTACAAATTTGTTCCTGTTCTCTTTTCCTAATGTGTGAGTTTATAGCTATCATTTTCCCTCTAAGAACTGCTTTCATCTCCTCCCATAAATTCTTGTAAGTTGTGCTTGAATTTTCATTGAATTGTAGATATTGTTGAATTTCTTCTGTGACCCACTGATTGCTGAGTAGGGTGTTGTTTACTTTCCATGAATTTAGTGTGTTTTTTTGGTTTCTTTTGTAATTTATTTCCAGTTTCATTGCATTGTGGTCAGATAATATGCATGGGAAAATTTCTATTTTCTTGTATATACTTATGCTTGAACTCTGCACTAGTATGTGGTCTATTTTGGAAAATGACCCATGTGCAGCTGAAATAAATATATATTCAGCTGTGTTTGGGTGAAAACTCTGTATATGTCCACCAGGTGCATTTGTTCCAATCTCTGGTGCAGGTCTGCTAGTTCCTTGCTAATTTTACTCTAGTTGATCTACCTTTTTGAGATAAGGGTGTATTAAGGACTCCTGTTAGGGTTGTGTTCTTAGATATTAGTTTTTTCACATCCATTAAGATTTTTCTTGATCTTGCTCCATCCCGCCCGCCCCCGCCCAGCTCCTGAGACAGGCCAGAGACAGCGCGGCCGACTCCACCATCTTGCTCCATCCCGCCGCACCCGCCGAGCTCCTGAGAACGGACAGAGACAGCGCAGCCGACTCCGCCATCCTGATCCATTCCGCCCGCCCCCGCCCAGCACCTGAGACCAGCCAGAGACAGTGGCTGACGCCAGCGGCCTCCTGGATCCCGCGCCAAGCTCTCCCAGTGAAAGCGAATGTATAGGACTCACCAGGATCCCAGATCAGTGAGAGTGTGGTGAGTCTGAGGGAGAGCCTTTGGCTTCTTCCCACACGCGCTTCGCGGATCCCTGTCCGCAACGCCTCCAAGCCAGTGACTGGTCTGAAACCTCAGGACCCACTCACCAACACCTCCCCGGATCCCCTGACCTAAAGCCCACTGATTGAGTGGGAATTTCCCCGATTCTCTGGGCATCAAAGGTCAGTGAGTGTAGAACCTCAGGCCCGTTGTGCCTGAGATACATTTCCCAGGGATTAAGCTGCCCGTCACCTCCCGTAGCTGGGTGACAGTTCCAGGCACACTGTGCCAGAGAAACACTACCAGGTGATTACTTGTCCCACCCCACAGCCCCAGAACAAGTGCAGGTCAGCCTGGACTGAGAACTCCTAGCCTGCCACACCGGAGGGACATTTCTCAGCAATCCACAGTCCCACGCTAGGACCGAAACCCAGAATAGCCTGGCCTATGAGTGAGGGCTCCAGGCCCACTGCACCAGAGGGAGCATTCCCAGCCTTCATGGGTTACGGCCTGTAGACCCGGACCCAGCACAAGCTGGCCGGCTCAGTACAGCCTACTCAGTGAATAAGATCATCCACTATCCTTTCGTGAGCCCAGAAAACCCACCAAAGCCCAGGCCCACCCACCTGGGGAATGCCCTGCCTGACAGAGGACGGCTGACCCCGGGAACCAACATAGCGGAACCAAAGGAGCTGCAGCAAAAAAAGGAACTGAACACAACAGCTAGACGCAGGATAGGCATACCTGGAAAATCTCAAACTTATTAGACTGGCAACCGAATCTCATAACAAGCTAAGGTTATAGCTGCACCAAAGCTCTACACCAAAGGTCAAACATCAGTGCTATACAAAATGACAAAGAGAAGGGGAAAATGCAATCCCAGACCTCGAGTCCATCAGGAAAGGCAGAGGACACTAGCTCAGCTGCAACAAATGAAATAACAGATACAGCAGCAAAGGAACAACAGCAGAAAGCTATAGAGGAAATAAAACGAGAAGTAATTCCCCAATTTAAAAAAGAAATATTTGAATACATAGAATCTGAAATAAAGAATGAATTCCAGAAAC
>PVKA01054948.1:0-10534 GCA_004027165.1 Ctenomys sociabilis
TTGTCTGTGTCATCCATGTGGATGAGTCACGGCCAATGCTTGACCAGATTGCTCTCTGTGAGAGCCTGAGAGAAAGTTTTCTCTTCATGTGACTCTCCCCAGGCACACTATAGAACTTCAATCTCTTTCCTCTGTGGCTCCACAATCTCCTTGCTCAGAAAATTTGGAGCTCACCTGAATCTCATAATATTGCAGTACATGTTCTCCTATGTCCTGAGTCTTCGCTGACCTTGAAAGGCTAGGTCCAAAATGTTGGCTGGCCTTGTGGCTCTTCTATTTCTTCAACTCTGACTTGTGATCTTAGGTTGTTAACCATCCAGAAGAAAAGCTGATTAGTATCCTGCAGCATATGCCATTCACTTTGCCTTAGCTGACTTTATGCACCTTGTACAATACCAAAACGTTATGAAAACAGTTTGCAATGTATTATTTCATCGACTCTGTATTGTTATGGTGTTTTGAAACTGTGTGATTGACATTTGTATTTCAATAAAATAAAAATAAAAGGAAAAAAAATAAAATAAATAAAAAAATTAAAAAATTAAAAAAAAAAAAAAAACCTCTAGGTTTATTTTGTAAGAAATCTCCACACTGATTTCCACAATTGTCACCCAAAGCTATACTGCCTTTCAGCATTGCAGAACAGTTCCTTTTACAGCAGAGCCTCATTAGTATTTATTTTTGGTTGATCACATTATGAAAGGCTTTCTTTCTGTGGTTGGATTAAATCTTAGCATTGTTTTAATTTCTGTTCCTTGAATGGCAAATGTTATTGAGCATTTTCAAACTATATTTATTTGCTATTTGTACCTTTTACCCTGAGAAGTGTTTATTCATTTCAGATGCTCATTTCTGGGTTAGGTCTTTAAATGTTTGCGTTCAGATTTTTGAATTCTTCATGTGTTTTAAACTGTAGTCCTTTGTCTGAGTAACAGCTTGAATAAATATGTTATATCACTCTGTGTTTTTGTCTTCGCTTTCTTGGTGAAAAAGAAAAAGCATGGATTAATTTCCAAAACATGTTCAGAAACCAGACATGAAAGAACGCATGATGCATGCCATGAAGCAAAGGTCAAAGCCACGTGTTACTACAAGAAATCTTGTCATTAATTCATTAGCACCTGGGTGGTGAGAGGTGAAAGGAACTTTTGAGGGAGATGGAATTATCCTATGTCTCACTTGATAGTGTGTGAGATGTGCATATGTTTGATAAAACCTGTATTCCTCATGAGCTCAAGATGTACATGTTTTAATATGCAAAACACAACTTACAAAAGAGTATTTTTAAAATGTCAAAGTCAAAAAAAGCAAGCACTAAAGAACTGCTCCAGTCTAAAGGACACTACAGGACGTCACAACTGAATGCATCCTCACGGAGGAAGAGACCCCTCGAGGGTATGATTGGGACAACCTAGACTGCACGTTGGATGACAATACTGTGCCACTGCTAAATATCCAGATTCTGATCATTGTAGGAAAATATAAATAACTGATAGCTATGGATAAAAGATCTATGTGAGGGCCTGGGGAGATGGCTCAGTGGAATAAGTGCTTCTGTGGAAAGATCTATGTGAGTTCAGAAAATTTGCAATTATATTATTATGGCAATTAAATTTCTCTAAAAGGTAAGATAATGTAAATGTAGGAAGAAATACATAGAAGTATAAAATCACTTTTTCCTTTTTAGGTTTTGATTTGGGTACTATGAGATAAGGGTCTTGGCACTGAGCTAAGTCACAAGCCATCACATTATTTTTTTTTTCTTTTGAGACAGGATCTCACTAAAATTGACCAGCATAAGATCACAAGTGCTTTTTGAAAAGATAAAAAAAAACTGTCACGGACATAAATGAATTTCTGGAAGAAGGAAATCAACTAATGTATTGATTGCTGACAGAATGCAAGGAGATGACAGCATAAATGGCCAGTGTTTAAGAAACAAGATTATTAGTTCCTTAAGGTCAGCAGCCTTTCTATAGCTCGGCTTTCTGGTTGTTGTCCAAAAATGTGACATCAGCAATTTGAAGAAAAGATTCATTTGTGGCTCACGGCTTCAAGAGTTTTATTCTGTGACTCCCACAATCTAACACAGAAACACCCTGGGGAGGGGCATGTTGGGATGCTGCTGCTTACTTCACGGAGCTGGGACACAGCAAAGGATGCCTAGGGCCTGCAAGGGCACTGCCTGCTGCCCCTTCTCCAGCTCTGCTCCACCCCCTGCCAGCACATTCAGTTCTGAATCCCAGAGGGCTAATTCTTCTGATGAAAATAGGACGCTGAGATCCAAACAACTCTCCAAGATCCTCTTAAATCAGTCACATTAGCAATTAAACTTCACCACCACATGCTGGCCTTTGTCAACTTGACCTCCACACATATCTCCATAACCATACTCGATATACTAAATATACACCATTACAAAATCAAGATTCCATTTGAGATGGTACAAACATCCTGCTCATAACGCAAAACACATAAATGATTTCCGAAAAGTTTCAACAGTTCCAACATTTCTCAAATATCATAGAGAGGAAAATGACCAACAGCTTGGAAGATGCCAAATTTAACAAGGCTGAGAGCCACAGTTTTAGGGAAAATGTATAATCTCAAGACTTGTTAATAATATTAAATGATGCCGGGCGTGGTGGTGCATGCCTGTAATCCCAGCACTTGGGAGGCTGAGGCAGGAGGATTGTTGTGAGTTCGAGACCAGCCTGAGCTACAAAGTGAGCTTAAGGCCAACCTGAACTGCATGGTGAGACCCTGTCTCAAAAAAAAAAATAATAATATTAAATGAATATCTTTTCTTGCCCAATACTCCTGACATTTCTAAAACTGTAACATGTGGTTAAATACTCAAATGAACTATTGTTATGGAAGTGAGTGTAGAAGAATGAGTAATGGGAATAGGAAAATTCAGGATTGCTTTGTAAAGAATAGAGAATAACGTATTCTATATACTGACATGCCAGATGTGTCTCTTATCTTTTTTTCTAAAATAATAATATCTATACCTCTGTGAAGGAAAAAAAAATCCTTCTTTACTACTAAAACCCAAATTAAGCTAATTGTACTTGTTATGTTTTACTTTTTGTTAGACAATGTAAATGTATATGGTTTTCAAGTGAATCAAATGATAGTACACTAGGATTTTAATGCACATATGTGTATCCACATGGAATACTTGTAAAATCCAGAGGAATCTAAACTTGAAAATATGCTTTTTGCCCCAGGATTTTAATAGAGAGTCAAAGATATCGGCTTGTATATAATATTTTATTTAACTTTAAATTCTACCTTTTTAAATACACAGTAGCAAAGCATCGTACTAAAAGAATAAGCACTCGTGTGCTGTTGCATGATTTGGCAGAAGATTAAAATCCGAATTTGGGAGAATATTGCAGGAGGATCTCAGGTTTGACTTCAGCCTGGGCAACTAAGTAACATACAAAGTTCCTAATTTTAAAAAATGGCTGCAATTTGTTTGCCATACCCATTATTTCTGGGGTGAGATTGTATCTCAGCATTGTTTTAATTTGCATTTCACAGGAGGCTAATAATGTGAAGCATTATTTCATATATTTATTCGCTTCTTTAATTTCATCCTCTGAGAGCTGGGTGCTCACCTCGGTTGCCCATTTCTGGATTGGGTCTTTAAATTTTGGGGCCCTAATGTGTCTTAGTTCTTTATAAATTCTAGAGAATAAACCTTTGTCTGAGTGCTTATTTGTGAAGATTTTTTTTTAATTTGTGGGTTGTCTTTTCACTTTTTTGGTAATTTCTTTTGACATGCAGAAACTTCTCAACAAGAGGAGGTCCCAGTTCTTGATGCTTTCAAGTATGTCCCACGCAGCTTGATTTTTCTCCATGAAATGTTTCCCTATATCTATGTCTTTAAGATTTCCACCTACTTTCTCCTCCAGGAGATTTAGTGTTTCTGTTTTAATGTTTAGATCTTTAATCTACTTTGACTTTAGCTGAGTGCACGGTGATAGACCTGTGTCAAGTTTAAGTTTTCAGCATGTAGAAAGCCAATTTTTCCATTTGCTGAAGTGGCTATCTTTCCTCCAGGAAACATGTTTGGCCCCTTTGTCAAAGACCAGGTGACTGAGTATGTTTGTAGAAGCCTCTGCATCTTTTAATCTGTTCCATTTATCTTCAGGTCCATTTTGTTGCCAGTACCATGCTGATTTTATCAAAGTACCTTTGTAGTATCGTTTCAAGTCAGGAATTGTAATGCCTCTTCTCTTGTCTTTGTTGCCCAGAGTTGCCCTTGCTATTCTAGGTCTTCTCTGGTTCCAAATCAACTAACAACAAATGTTGGAGAGGCTTTGGGGGAAAAGGGATCCTTCTCCACTGCTGGTGGGAATATAGACTGTTGCAACCATTATGGAAATTGGTGTGGAGACTCCTTAAAAAGCTAAGACTGGAATTCTCCTAGAGGAACTGAAAACGTCATATCATAGTGATATATGTGTACCTAAGTTTATAGCAGCACAATTTGTGGTAGCCAAGTCTTGGAAAGAACCAAGATACCTGTCATCTGAGGAATGGATGAAAGAGTTGTGATATTTTTATACAATGGAGTTTTACTAAGCTTTAAAGAATGATAAACTTGAAGCATTTATATTTAAGTGGATGCCGCTTGAAGATATACTCATAAGTGAAATAAATAAGACCCACATGTGTAAATATCATATAATCTTGGGGTTGGAGAGATAGCTCAGTGGAATAAGTGCTTCCCTGGCAAGCACAAGGGCCAGAGTTCAATCCCCAGTTCTGCCAAAAAAAAAAAAAAAAAAAGTCAAGAACTAAAAAGAAGAAATACAATAGAAAGGTATTACATAATAAAAAGGAAAGCAAGAACTTGAGGATTAGACTACGAATAGAGGGCAAGGAGAAAGCCTAGGAGATGTGACAGGGGCAAAGCCACACATTCATATACATAAGATGGGTAAAGCAATGACCCTGAGAAACATCAGCAGGTTTTTGAAGCTAGCAGTTAATTGGTAGGATTCTCACCTTGACTAACTATATATGCTGATACCTATGAACTAAGGAACTGCACTGAAGATAGCAATGTGCAATAGTAGGGTCGTGCTTGAAATCCCTGCCATCTTGGTCTCCTAAATACGTACTGCTTGTCATGACATACCAATTACTGCCATGCTGTCCCTCAAGTAAATGTTTGTTTAAAAAAATGGGTAATAAATTTAAAAAGAGACAAGAAAAATATCACAGGACTGTCCTGCTATAATGTTGTATATGGTTGGTTTTCTAAATTTCTGTGTAAAAATATGTAACTGTTTATTCATATTTTTAATATTTTTCAATTTTTTAATTTTTTCTTCATATTCTGTAGACTTAAAGTTCAACATGTCAATACTTGATGGAAAATACCATTTTATGCCTAAGATGTTTGATATTCAGACAGATAGTGAACTTAAACCCAACTGCATATGTTGTAAGGTAATAATAAGCTTCTCTTCTGGAAAGTTAACAAGCTAAGTTTGCAGACCAAAAATTCTAGCAAAAGAAGGGCTGCAAGGACAGTCAACATGTTGGCCCTAGCCTTTTAAGGTCAGTGAAACTCAAGACAAAGGAGAACCTATACTGTAATATTACGTAACTCAGTTGTGTCCCACATTTTCTTATCAAGGAGATTATGGGCCATGTGCAACATGATCGATGATGTAGAGTGTGCCTAAGGAGAGTCACAGGAGAGAAAATTTTCTCTCAGGCTTTCACAGAGAGCAAATTGGTCAAGCAATGTCTATGACTCATCCACATGGCTCATACTGACAAAGGATGTACAAATTGCAGTACAGGATTTCAGGATAAATCCTGAGAGGACGTGACTGACCTTATTGGATACAAAAGTTACATTTATTGTTATATAGGTCTTGCTTTACCTTCGTTTTAACCATACAGAAGAAAAGTATGAAAACTAAAGACATATTAATATGCTGAGCTGTAAAAGACTCAAGTCAACAACTTCTGACATTGCCAGTCCTACAGATAACCCACTAGTATTATGGACTACAGGACTATTTGGGAATATTTTGCTGAATTCACACACCTGCAATATTTAAATGACAATGGAATACTCTTCTCTGACAAAACTAAAGAAAAACAGAATACAAATGAATGACCATCTTGTATCCGTATATTCAAAATAGGATAGATATACAGCTACATTCTCTTAATTCACTGAATAAAAAGATTTGTTCTAATAGTTTTTGTGGACAGGATATCATGTCTGCATCTTGTACAATGAATAATCACTAAGGAAACAATATGCAATGTATTATTTATTGAAACTGTCCTACTAATCAGTTTTGGTACTGTCTCATTACTATTTGTTTCTCAATAAAATTATTTGAAACAATGAAGTTGGGTGCACTGGTGCTCAGTGCATATATTTTCATAATTGTTATCTCTTCTTGTTGAATTATTCTCTTACCCAATATACAGTGACCTTGGTTGCCTCTTCTGAATGGTTTTTCCTTGAACTCTTGTGGTAGATTAACTAGTGGTCAGTTTGTAACAATCAGCTTAACTGAATCAGCTTGTCATTGATGGTTGATGGCCCACCCGAGGGTTGTTGCCAACAGCATATAAAGAGATCTGGGTGGGAAGACAGTGTGCTAGTCATTGCTCTGGAGTTGTTTGTGTTTGCCATGCTAGTTTTCTTGATATGAACTCAGCTCTTGTCATCATTGGAGGAGCTTGAGTTCTCACCGTTACTGAGGATGGCTGTAGTTCTTTACAAGGGAGCTTTGATCCTTACCTTGAGTATCACATCCAGGTTCCAGTGTGGATCCCTCAGCCTCCTGGCACAGATCTTTCATGCTTCTTGTGCACACTTCCTAGTTCTGGCCTTCCCAGTGCAGATCATTGATATAGACTTGTATTAGACATTGATGTGGGTTCTAGGCCACTAGCTGGATTCATGGAGGACACTGCTGTGGAATCCAAGCCCTCAGTTGGATTCTTTGGGTCTGTAGTACCTAGATAGATCTCATGAACTCTTCTGTATTGGACTCCTTGGGTGAATATTATAAAATAATTCTTATAAATTATATGTCCTATTTAAACCTGTTCTTTATAAACTTTGAATACAAGAAGTCCACTTTGCTTGAAAATAGGGTAGCTACTCCTGCTTGGTTTGAAGTTCCCATTGCATGGAATATTGTTTTTCATTCTTCGATGTTTAGTCTTCAAATTCATATTTTAGATTAAATGTGTTTCTTTTATTTAAAAATTGCTGGGACTATTGCTCAGTGTGAAGATTCTGGGTTCAATTTCCAGTACGTAAAAACTATCCACTATGAGTTCACTGTTTTTCTAATAATATTTGTGTAAGTAACAATCATGAAAATCTTCTTTAAAGCAGTAAAGTAGCTTTTCCTACAGCAACTTAAAGGTTGTTTCTTATGTCAAGAGCCATAACAGGCACCTCTGTCATTCTGGCATGATAGCCTTTAATATTTTCTCCAGGGCATCATAGTGGTGGGATATTTTGCTATCTTTATTCACCTATATTTTTGTTTTTTAAAAATTTTAATTTACTTTCAATTTTATTTTATTTTAATTAATTTTATTGAAAAATAAATAACAATGAGACAGTTTCAAAACTGATTAATAGGACAGTTTCAATAATTAATACATTGCATCACCCATATTTTTCAACCACAAGAAGGCTGCTCTCTAAGCCCTCTATCAGAATTCAATTCCAGGCAAATGGAGATCACAGAAAACCTTATTCTAGTATCTCTAACCCAGTCAAACTTTTATGGTTTATGTCTTTCTTTGTATGTGACATAGTCTTCTTCATGTCTCAGTAGTTAAATATTGTCTTCATTCTGAAGTTAGAGTGACTTCCTGTGGTCACACTTGCCAAAATGATAAGACACAGCTGCAGTTGCAGTGATAGTGATTGGCCACCCCTATGTCTTGGTCCCTCTTTTCTCTCTACATTATGTCCACTGCTTCTTGGTCTGGCACACTATCATGAGACTCTCAATACCTTCTGCAGTAGCTTATTTTCTGCCAGATATGTGATCCTTCTGCCCCTTAGTGCATCCCACTTCACTCCCAAGCTGTCGTGACCATTTCAAGGCTTAGTATAGGTGTGAACAGTTATTTTTGAAAGACAACAACTGTGTGGTTGAAGATATTCCATAGTGTGCAGTGTCAGCTATGCCTTTAAACCCAGAGTTAACTGAGCTGAGCACTAAGGTGTAACTGAAACACTGGGCTCAGTTCCTGTCAGAATTCAGAGATTTCCTTTAAAGGTTAATAGCCTCCAATGTTACAAAAGATCACAGTACTATAAGCCCAGGTATTAGATCTAATATTTCTTTCTCTCTTTTTTTCTGGTACTAGGAATCAAAATCAGGATCTTGTACTTACCAGACAGATGCTTTGCCACTGAACTATAGCCCCAGTCTTAGGTCCTAAGATTTTTGAGTACTAGAGTGTTTAATATCCTTTTTGATCACATTAAAATTGAACTAGTCTCATAATGTATTTCTAGATACTTAACTACATTTTACTTTTACATGAGGTAAAATAATGAGGTGAATCTTAGATGGAGTTGTGTAATCTATTCAAGTTTAAAAATCCATTAGAAATAAAAGCAAATATTTGAATTCAGAGACTCATATCGCAAGATATTTAGCAGACTGAATAAAGGAAACAAACATCATCTCACCAGGATTAAGTAGATATTAGTTCTAAATGTTAAATAATCTCTATTTGACTTTCCACTTCATTTAGCTTTTATTATAATTTTTCTGGACTGTTGTGTCCTTAGCACTTTTTTGGTTATTTCACCAGTGCTAAAATTTTGATACACAGGGGGAGATATACTGCTTCTGTGTTATTTACTTTTTAAAGACAGGAAAGGAGACAAAACACTTCAAGTATTAACTGCTTCTTTCATACACCAGCAGAAATGCACAGTATAGCTGTTCAAACCACACTGCTTACATACATAGATAAATCTCTTTCCCCAACTCCCTCTCTTCTCAACTCAGTAACTCTTTTCTTTTGGATAAGTTAACTATCTTTTCCCATTACCTATTGTACCCTTCAGATTCCATTTTTCTCTTTCAGGTCCTTACACTAAGAAAACAGTATGTTGTTTGCATTTGTGTGCCTGATTTATTTCACTCAATACTATGTTTGTTAGCTACATCCATTTAACAACAAAAGACTCAAATTTATCCTGTTTTATAGATGAATAATACTCCACTGTGTAAAAACACCACGTATTTGTTTTAAGTTCTTCAGCTGTCAGGCATCTGGGTTGTTTCCAGGATTTAGCTATGACAAATTACATTGCTGGAAACATGGGTGCAAATATGGTGCTGTGGTATGAGATTTTCATTTCTTTTAGAAAAATACACAGGAGAGGAATAGCTGGCTCTAATGGGATCTCCAGTCCTAACTTTTTAAGTAATCTCCATACTCATTTCTTTTTGTTTATTTTATTGAAGTACAAATATCAATGAGACAGTTTTAAGACACCTTGACAAGAGGGATTCAATAAATTAATACATTGCAAACTGTTTTCATGATGTTTTGGTATTGTACAAGGTGCATACATGATATTATACTTACAGACATTATTATAGCAGATGTCTCTTATCAGTAAATTAAGATAGTGTAGTTGTTTACATATCTTATTTTTTATACCTGAATTATATCAAAGATTCCCCACAACCTCTCCAAGATTTGTTGGTTCATTTCCTTATGATAGCCATTCTTTCTGGAGTGAGATGGTATCTCAGTGTTGTTTCTATTTGCATTTCACGAATGGCTAGCGATATGGAGCATTTTTTCATATATTTGTTCGCTTCTTTAATTTCATCCTCTGAGAAGTATGTATTCATCTCAGATGCCCATTTCTGAATTGGGTCTTTAAATTTGAGAGCCCTGTTACATCTTAGTTCTTTATATATTCTAGACAGCAGTCCTCTGTCTGATTGCTTATTAGTTAGGATTTTTTTCAAAATTTGTGGGTTATCTTTTCACTCTGTTGAAAATTTCTTTTGATGTGCAGAAGCTCCTGAAGAAGAGTTGATCCCAGTTGTTGATTCTTTCAAGTGCTTCCCATGCGAATATATATTTGTTCATGAACTGTTTACCTACCCCTATGTCTTCAAGAGTTCCTCCTACTTTCTCTTTCAGGAGATTGAGTGTTTCTGTTTTAATTAGATCTTTGATCCATTTTGACTTTAACTTAGTGCATAGTGATAGAGCTGGGTTAAGTTTTAGTTTTCAGCATGTAGAAAGCCAAGTTTTTTTTTTTTTTTTAATTTCTACCTAACAGGTTTATTTTTTTTTCCATTTATTTTTATTTTATTAAAATACAAATGTCAATCAGACAGTTTCAAGACACCTTAACCATACAGAGTCGATGAATTAATACATTGCAAACTGTTTTCATAACGTTTTGGTACTGTACAAGGTGCATACATGAAATTATATTTACAGGTTTTTTTATAGCTGAATTATATCAAAGATT
>PVKA01054949.1:0-10532 GCA_004027165.1 Ctenomys sociabilis
TCTTTCAGTTGCTCCTTGCTTTGTGAAGATATAATGAGAAAACAACTTTCTGCAATCTGGAAAAATGTCAAAGCTTATTCATTCATGCCAGCACCGTGACTTTTGGTCACCAGAAATATGAAAATTAAATTTCTGTTGTTTATAAGCCACCCAATGTGTGGTACACTATTCTATTACAGCAGCCTGAAATGACTAAAATATGAGGAAAGAAAATCACATAAAAAATGTCATACTTTCTTGAACTAAAATATACCTTTAGAGTGTCTCCTCCACTATCCTGGAATCAATGTGTGAAAGTTCCCAGTCTTGATCTGGTTTCTCTGTTTTAGGACTTCTCATTCATTAAAAAAATACTCCACCACTACTCTAATTCCTTTCACATTCCGGTCTTTTCTACTCTTAGATACCTCCACAGTATGTTCAGATTTTAAGTTTCACTGATGTGCTTCCCCTAGCAGTAGATTCCTAATCCTAAGTAATTTTTCTGGACCCATAAGGCTCCATACTTCAATATAGCAATGTGTTGATGGTGTGTGAAGTCCTGAATTTCACTACACTTTAAGACTTCACATGGCATGGATAATTACATGGTATGGCTCTAGGTTCTATTCATCACCCCTTCACTAATTTGAATCTCAAGCACGCTTGTATGCTTTTCAATTGTGAATATTCGATGTGCGAGTGTGAGCCAAAGTGACACACAAAAGTACTCAATGTATATTGCTACAACTCGGATATTGTGGCTTAAGTAGCAATTTTCTCTATACGTCATTAGTAAGAATTTGACTAAAAGATGACATATCCAAGGAAATGATTTTATTTATTTTATTTTCAAGAGCAATTAAATTAATGAATAAAATACTTTTAAATCATTTCCTAATTGGGCAAAACATTTGTCCTCTGTACAATAAACCTCTTTAAATTGATCGTGATGTTAAAGCACAGAGTTTATAACTTTTATTTGTGCTAGTTTCCATTTATGTCTTCTTTGCTATTTTAGGTTAACAAAATTTCTTTTCCATAGTAAGTTCCCAAAGGAGGACTTTCATTTGGAATAACCGTGCCTCAGCTGCTGTAATTTTAGGTGTGAGCCACTGTACCTGGCTGAAATATGATTTTTTAAACATAAAATCATCAAGTTCTTAAAAATAAAGTATAGAGAAGAAAGCTACTTAAACCACAAAGCCCAAGTTGTAGCAATATACATAAAGTGCTTTGATGTTAGAAATACTGCTTTAAATATGCAAACATTATCTTCCTTGAGTGGGCATGTCAGGCTCACTGATGATGAGTTATTGTCAAAAGGGACTTTTAGTAGGAAATACGACATACATAAGGCAGGGTCAAAATACACAATGAACTGCATTAAAATTTTCATGCAGGGAAACTATATTAGAGAATGCCTAGAAGAAACTGGCTAGGTAACATTCTATTCCACTATTCCATTTACTGAATAACTCAAAACTCAATTTATGTAAAAACACATGTGATTCATAGAAAAATATTCCTTAGAGAAAATTACTTCAGGAAAATTTAAGTAGGCTTTTATTCCCTAGCATTTGGTTGTGTAACACATATGGACAGTTCAAGTGGTGTATTATGTGTTAAAACCAACAGAATTGTAACTTTGACAAGGGAAAATTCAATACTTTAGAATACAAATCAAATGGTAACTCTACTCATTTTCTACTATATTAACTATCTTAATATAAAAATGATTCATAATTATTATTATTTATTATAGTGACCTATAGATTATGTTACTAAAAACAGTCCAAACTGCATAGCTATAATGTAAACAGTTACAATTCAAAGAAAGAAAATTTTGGATGCACAATTTAAAATTTACATGTAATATATAATGCATTGATGTCAGTATTCATGTAGAGAAAGTAGACTAGAGAATGTTCCAGAAGACATTGGCTTGCTAACATTCTATTGCACTTATTGATTAACTTTCAAATTGAATTTATTGTAAAAACAATCCTGACACATAAAGAAATAAATAATATTCCTTAGAAAAAGTTTCAGTACTAAAAGAACTACATTGTTCCTTTTGTTTTCTACTGAAGAATTACTTCCAAAAAAGATTAGAAAATTAAAATGGCATGCTGCTTATTATTCTATCCACATGGTTGGCAAAATGTAATTGTTGGAAAATAGAACTGTTTTATTTGACAGTCCAGTAAAAGCTTTTCAGATCTTGGAGTAGTCTGATGTTTTTCTTTTTTAATTCTTTCACTGTTATAACTCTGGACACTTTTTAGGGGTTATAGGGAAGAAAATCTTTGTGCTGATCCAAATGTCAACTGCTAAATAAATTAGAAAATATTGTTTAGTACAGATATAAAATGAAAAAAATGCCCAGGTTTTCAATGAAAATAGATTTTCATTTTGCTGGGGCTTGTGAATAAAAAAAAAACCTCTCTATTTCTATATAGTTTTTGGGATATTGAACAAGAACATAAATGGATAATCTAGTTCTACCTTTATCAATGACCCTGTAAAGACTTGTTTAAAATCATTTAAATGAATTCATTCCTTTAAGTATTAAACAGATGTGTTTCAAGGGGGGAGAGAATTTCTTCATGGAATGTATAATCAGTTGATTTCTCACAGAAAATAGTCATTTCTGAGGAATGTAATATATTAAAAAGTAAAGCAGATTTGTAGTTGGAAAGCAATTTGTTTGAGAAAAGGAAACAGAACATTTTTCATCTTTCAGTAACCCTCAGTTAATAATTTGATAACTAAAAATTTTCATGTAAAATTAGATGAAATAATGCTGATTACCAAGGTTAGTGGGTTAATACATGCTTGCAGAGGTGCTTGTATAACACATTGCATAGCTGTAACCCATGAGAAGGTGGCCCTAGGTTGGTGCCTCCTGGCCACTGATGTGGCCATGCCTTTGGGGAGTACATGGCGCTTGACCGAGTCCTCTGTACTCTTACCACTCTCCTACTTCCTGGATGTTGTCCTTTAAGAGATTTCTTCTGCCATGGTCTTACAATGTTTCTGCCTCAAAGCCAGATGGTCATGGTCTAAAAATCATGAAACCTTATGCTAAAAATAAACCTTTCCTCTTTAACTTGTGTGTCTTAGAGAAGATTTGTGCAAAGGAGTTGGGGTTATTTCTGTGGTTACAACTAATCTTGTGATTTAGAAGACTTTGAAAAGGGTTGAGTTTGGAAATGTTTGAAGAATCTAGATAGAAAACACCTGCAGTACTTTAGTTTTACTTTATTTTGTATTTTAGGGAAGGGTCTACTGGGTGTTCAGGATCTCAATACTAGATCAGGTTCATAGTGATCCGTCTGTTTATAGCCTCTCAAGAGCTGGGATTACAGTGGTGCACCACCGTGCCCAGTCTCATTTGCCATCTCAGGGAGCCCCAGGGGCAGGGCTGGCATGGCAGGCCTGGGGATCAAACTCCTGGCTTCTGCACCTGTTTGCAGTCTCTTTAATCCACTGAGCTATTTGGTTGGGCCTCTAAAGTATTTTAACTAGAGATGATCTATAATGTTAAGATCAGAAAACCAGATTTCCCATAGGAACGTGGACAGTAAATGCTATGCTTCTAAGGCTTTGGATGAGCTCAAGACTATTGAGAATTGGATTATAAGCTATGCATTTTTAATTCTCCCAGATAATTAGTTAGGTTGTGCCTGTGTCCCATTTTTTTGGGACACTAAGTTAAGCAGTCCAACTAATTGATATGGCAGAGAAAATTTCAAGTAACCCCAAATTTTAGGTTGTGGCTTAGGTACTGATGCTTCGCTTAGGCTAGATTCATAGTGAGAATTGGAAGCACGTGGCAGAATGCCCAGGTCAGGAAAACATTCAATTTGGTCCAAAATTAAACAAATATAAAGTTGGAGACAAAAGAAAAGAGATTAATGAGTGATTAACTATCGAAGAGATTAACATTAAAGCAAAACCTAGCATTTTGAACAAGTATGAGAAGACATATGAAAGAAGCTGAAAGGGCCAGTGAAATAGCACAGCAGACTAAGTGGTTGCTTAGGTAAATGCAGGGCTCAGGGATTGATCCCTGGCACCATGTGCTGTGCCAGCCCTGCCCCAGGCTTGCTGAGCCAATGATAGAGTCTGGACGTGGTGGGGCACACATGTAATCCCTGTACTAGAGTGGAAGAAAACAGAAGGATCACTAGGAATCCAAGCTGCATAATGAGACCCTGCATACACACACACACACACACACACACACACACAATGGCAGCTCAAGAATCAGCAAGACTCCACTTATAGTAGGCTCAAGGCTGAAAACTGTGAACACTTCATTATAGAGGAGGACTCTACTCTCACTTCTTCACGGCCATTGATAAATGCCTCCTAGATAATTTGCTCCCTCTGGTTCATTTCACCAAGGGTGAACATTAAAGTATTCCAAAATCACTGCAGCCATGGTTTAAAGAGGCACACTTACTGCTCACATTGGCAGAAGGCCCTGCCATCATCTCTGTGGTACTGGCTTCACATGCATACAGAATGCAAGAACTAATTGGTAATACAAATTTTATCCAAATTTTAGAGGAATGCTGTGGAAATAAAGCTAAAGCTATACTGAGGCCCTGAACTTAGAGTGTGTACTAAAGAAATATATAAGCAGCAAGAAAATCCCGGCAAAGAGAGAGATTATGTGAGCTGCAACCAGCAAGGTCACAGAATTGGAGAATTCCAAACCCTCTGGAACTAAAATCTCACCACCACCTGGCCCAGATGCTAAACTTCAATCTATAGGATTTAATATTTACCCTGCTGAAGTTAGGTCTTGCTTTCACCATACTATTCGATTTAATCCCTCCATACAGCCATATGAAAATGGGCATGTTAACACTATCTCACTTTATCTTTTGAGAATATAACTTATTCTTAGAATTTATTAGGGCTTTACAGATAGTGATTTGCCTTGTGTGTCAAAGGGGACTTTTGAACAATTCTAGATTTGTTAAAACATTTAAGAAAAGGATGAGTGCATTTTCATTGTACAGAGAACAGTGATAACATGTCATTCATATCTTGTGAATTTGGACATAAATTATGGTTTGAGATCAAAATTAGGTCAAAGTCATAAGGGGTGTACTTGCTCTGGTTAATCTATATTAATAACTTGACAGGATTAGACAGGTGAATGGATTGTGAAGACACTAACGTCCTCAATGAATTTAGCTCATAGCTGAATGAGCTATTAGGTGCCATGGGTAATTTGGAAGAAGTAGATCACAGGACTATGACTCTGAGCACACCTTGTCTGCTTCTGTGGATCTAATCCTCTGATCTGTGATTCCTGCATCCTATGAGTTGGGAAACATCCTTCTCTGTGTCTTTCCATCATGATTCTGCCTCACAGCTAGCTGACCGGAAACTGACAATTGTGAACCTGTTAGCCACAAATAAACCTTTTTTTTGTAAGTTTCAAGTATATTTTGTCATGACAAAGGAAAAACGATGAATACACTTTTAATATCAAAAATCATGAACAGTGTCAAGCATTTTTAAATCTATTTCTGCCTATATGATGTTGTATAGTATAGAGGGAAGTAACAAATAAACTCCAAACCAAATTGGAGAGCTCTGTAAGGCACGAACATGAAAAATTCTGTCCTGGAAGAGGCAGCAGCTACTAATGATAAAGTTCTGAAATGAGTTTTCTGTCACAGTCATGTTTTAAAGTATGAACTGTGATGGCAAACTATGATGAATAGTCAGCTTTAAAAATGATTCTACTAAAAACATATTGACATTTGTCTACCTCAAAATACTCCCTACACCGTGACAGACAACTTATCCCATCATTTGTGGGAATTTTCTGGAGCAGGTCTGGCACCTCCTTTCCCACATGGCTTTAGTTTTGTTATCCTGGATACCTGAAAGTGAACTCTCATTTGTGGACATTTTTATTTTTTAAGAATAAAACGTATTTATTGGGAGAAAGAAAGCTTCTGTCCGAGATGGGGACAAAGATCTACTGAATTTTCATAGATCTATTGAACGAGGCGATTAATAAAAATGAGGACACAGAATCATTTTTATAGCCTGTCTTTACTTTAACTCATTGGCAGAATTCACAAATGTTTTACCACACCTTAAAAATGTACTCAAAAAAAATTTAGGGTGCTTTACAAAGGGCAAAGTGAAGGATAAGGAGAATATATTTAGCTGAGATTAATGGTAATGTGTCTTTTACTGCAATATGATTTCAAAATTTTAAGTAATATATTAATGATCACACTTTTTCTCTTTGTTGGAATGGGGATTGAACCCAGGCCCTTGCACTTGCCAGGGAAGTGCTTATTCTACTAAACCATTCCCCCAGCCTGGAACACAGTTTTTATGAATGCAAACCTTATCAATTTACTGGACCATGACTGAGTAGCTATAATTTCTCTATAAATACTAAAATATGCTCAATTTTCCAAACGGTGTTAGAAATACAAATGATACACATTAGGTAAAATAATCTTGAAAATTAATAACAGGGTTGGATGAGTTATATATCCCAATTGCACAATTTAACTATAAATCAAAAGTAATCAAGACGGGTTGGTACACAGAGTAAATCAAATAAGTAAGTTAATGAACTGAAATTGCAAATTCTGCTATTAAGTTTTCATCCCATATTAATACGTTTCCAACAGGGATGTCAAAATATTTTTAAATGGCTTATAAGAATCAATATATGAATCAATCTATGAATGTTTTGTGGAAAGAAGAAAAACTCCATGAACTTAGGAAGATATTTATTTCCCATACCAAAATCATAATTTGTAAAAGGAAATAATTATAAATTGTATTTTAACATATTAAAACTGTTTGCACCTCAAAATATATCAATAAGACTTTTTTTTTTTTTTTTTTTTTTTTTTCGGAACCAGGGATTGAACTCAGGCCCTTGCGCTTGCCAGGGAAGCCCTTATTCCACTGAGCCATCTCCCTGGCCCAATATATCAATAAGAAAATGAAAACATATGCCATTGAATAAGAATAATATTGAAAAACTATATTATAGAAAGCTTGCTTCCTAAATACACAAACGATCCTTAAAAAGCAGTAACATGAAGACAGCTCAATTAACATGATAAAACATTTAAATAAATATTTCATGAAAACTAGATAAATGATAATACACCCATTAAAAGATACTCAAATCATAGTAATTAGGGACATGCAAAATGCAAATATCATATGATTCCACTTTACTTTGAGTTAAAAGGCTTAAATAAAAAAAATATACGTTACAAGAAACACCTGCCCCCAAGACCTTCGAGTGAGCGAGAATTTCCCGCTAAACCTGAGCCTGGGCCACCCTGCAACTCCCCAGAGCCACTGCTCTGACCCCACAAAAAAGCGAGAATTTTAGTGACAATTCCAGCCCCTGATTCAGCACAGTAAGGCCCATGAGTGTGTGTGAGAGCTTTGGCATTCCCTGGTGCCCCCTGGGCCATGGGCACAACAGAGGGGAAACCACAAGTTCACACTTGTGCCAGAAGGGCTGCAGCAAAAAGGAGCTGAACATGATAGCTAGATCCAAGCCAGGCATAACTGGATAATCTCAAACCTAATAGACCACCACCCGGATCTCAGTACATGCTAAGGCTGTAACTTCACCAAAGGTCAGATGTCAGTGCTATACAAACTGACAAAGACAAGGAGAAAAACGCAATCTCAGGTTGTGAGCTCACCAATGATAATTGCAGAGGACACTAGCTCAGATGAAATGAATGAATGAACAGAGCTGGAAGCAGAGAAACAACAGCAGAAAGGTATAGAGGAACTCAGACCAGAATTAATGTCTGAAACAACAAAAAAAATTGAATACATACCATCTGAAGTAATGCATCAAAGACAGAAGCATATGGGGGGAAACCAATGCCCACCCAGAACAAGTATAGATAATTAATAGTGTTGCAAGCAAAGAAACAACAGCAAAAAGGTAAGGAGGAACTCAGAAAAGAAATAATTCCTGAAATAAAATAAGAAATCTTTGGAATCATAGCATCTGAACTAGAGAATCAATTATGAAAATATATAGAGGAAATCCAATTTGGAAAAAAACTCTGCAGTAAAAGACTTAATAGATACCTCTAAAGAAGACATTGATAAAAAATAGAGGAAATTAGAAATGTGATGGATTCATTGAATGAGCCATACAGGAAATAAATTGACCACCTGAAGCAGAGTCAAAGAGAAATACAACTACTTAAAATCTCAATCATAAGTCCACAAAACCATTTGAGTGAAAGCAAAGACAGAGTTTCAGATCTTCAAGACACTGGTACAGCTAGTGAAAAGGTGAGAAATGATCCCTTAGAAACCTCCCCAAATATGAGGAAACACTCTAACATTCAGGTAACCAAAGCATGCAGAACACAAAATAACTTCAACCCAACTAAAAATACACTGAAACAAATAATAGTAAAAATCTCAGAAAACCAGCACAAGAATAATATACTGAAAGCCATGAGAGTGAAGAAGCAGATTACATTCAAAGGGAAACCTCTCAGAATTACAGCTGACTTCTCTACACAAACCATGAAGGAAAGGAGAGCATGGAACAGAGTACTTCAAGTCCTCTATGAAAACAAATTGCAGCCCAGACTGCTATACCATGCAAAACTCTTTTTCAAATTTAATGAAGAAGTGAAATACTTTCATACCAAACAAAAACTAAAGATTTTCATGATGACAAAGCCATCCCTACACAGTCTAGATCTAGTGTTCTAGACAATAACTCCAGGAATGAGAACAGAAAGAAACCACTTAATAGGGCAAATAATTAAACACAGGACAAAAAGAAGTAAACAACAGCAAGTAAATAACATGACAGTCATAAATCAACACATCTGAATTATAACCATCAATGTAAATGGACTCAATTCACCAATTAAGAGAAATAGACTGGTACAGTGGAGTAGGAAACAAAACCCAACAATATGCTGCATACAACTTAACTCAAAAGGACATTCATAGGCTTAAAGTCAAAGGATGGAAAACCATACTACATGCCCCAGCACATGCAGGAGTAGCAATTCTGTTCTCACACAGTCTCAACTTTAAACCAAGACAGATCAAACAAAATAAAGAAGGCCACTATGTGCTGGTTACAGACAAAATTCAAGAGGAAGAGGTAACACTCATAAATATTTATGCACCAAACACAGGACAAATCAACTATAAAAGACAAATTGCAATGGACATGAAAAATATAATACCAAGTCCACAATCTTAACAGGAGTCCTTACCACCCCCTTATCTCAAAAAGATAGGTCAACCAGATGAAAAATTAGCAAAGAAGTAGCAGAACTGTACCAGAGCTTGGAACAAAAGGTCCTGGTAGACATATACAGAATGTTCCACCAATGAATACATGTTTTTTTCAACTGAATTTGTGTTATATTCTAAAATAGACCACATACTAGTCCATAGGTCATGTTGAAGTGTATGAAAAAAAAAACAGAAATAATCCCATTTATATTATTCAACCACAGTGCAATGGAACTGGAAATACAGTAGAAACCAGAAAAACCTGTTAAATATATGGAAATTAAACAACACCCTACTCAGCAATCAATGGGTCATAGATTAAATTAAACAAGAAATTCAACAATACCTACAATTCAATGAAAATTCAACTACAACTTACTGGAATTTATAAGATCTGATGAAAGCAGTTCTCCAAGGGAAAATCATAGCTATGAGCTCACACATTAGGAAAACAGAAATGGAACAAATAAACACCCTGATGCTGTACCTCTGACATCTAGAAAAGGAAGAGTTAACCAAACCCAGACCCAAAAGATGGGAAGAAGTCATAAAGATTAGAGCAGAAATTAATTCAGTTGAGATGAAGAAAACAGTTCAAAGAATCAAAAAGTTGGTTCTTTGAAAGACTAAATAAAGTTGTTAAACCTCTAGCCAACCTCATCAAAAAGAGGAAAGAAAACATTGAAATACAAGCAATAAGGAATTAAAAGTGTGATATCACCACAGACACAGTGGAAATTCAGAAGATTATAAACAGCTACTTCAAGAATCTTTATGCTCACAGAATAGAAGACACAGAAAAAATGGACAGATTTCTCAAAAGGTACAAATTACCAAAACTGTATCAAGCAGACAGAACCACTCTCAATAAACCAATAACAGCTAAAGAGATACAACATGTAATAAAAAGCCTGCCGACAAAGGAAAGTCCATGTCCTGATGGACTCACAGTTGAATTCTACAAGAAATTAATAGAACATATAATGCCTACACTCCTCAGTCTCTTCAACGAAATTGAAAAGGAAGCAGTCTTCCCAAAATCATTTCTAGAGGCAAGTATTACACTGATTCCAAAACCAGGGAAAGAAAAAACTAAAGAAGAGAACTACAAGCCAATCTCCCTCATGAATGTAGATGCAAAAATCCTTTTGCCAGGAATGAAGCAAATCATCAAGAAGAACATGCACAATGACCAAGTAGGATTAATCCCAGGGATGCAAGGATGGTTCAATATTTGAAAATCT
>PVKA01054950.1:0-10533 GCA_004027165.1 Ctenomys sociabilis
TAAAGTCTGAGGAAAAAGATAGAAAAAAGGCCAAAAAAAAAAAAAAAACCTATTTCATCAAGACTTTGTATCCCTTTTGCCTCTTTTAGTAGCATCTTTGGTAAGACAGATATTTTAGTTACAGCAATGTTCTGCCTAAAATTATTTCAGTCAATATCAAGCCATACATGCAAGCATGGCATAACTTCATCTGTCTCCTGCTCACAGTATCCTTCCTTTAAAGGTTCAGGATACCATGTGAGTTCTATAAAAAGAGCTCAAATAAAATAAATGGCATGGAAATGAGGGTTTGACTTATTATGGATTCTGAAGAAGAAAGATCACTGTTGGTTATCAGACACCCAAGCATATACTTCTTTGTATTATGAGGTTTAAAGTCAAAGCAACAATTTATTTCACTTATCCAAAGAAAAGTCAGTTTTGAATTCCCTGGGACCTCTGGTGAATTTGGAAGTCCAGAAAGTCTTACTGATGCCTGAGAGTGGAGAGGACTGAAGAATCTGCAAGTGTTGCTGGGAAGGCATTTGAGCAATTTAGAGACCGTGGACCAGCTGACTCTGGGGTGCAATTTCATTTACTTCTGTTTATTTATGCTTCAATAACCATAAAATCTCTTACTGATCCCACACACAAAACTATATTCTGTGTATAACTGCTTTATACTTCGGGTATAAATCTCAAATTGTCAGTGTTTTCCTTCATGGTGTATGCTAGTCTGAATATATCTAAGACTAGAGTACTAAAAACACAATCATACTGATACTCTCTTCTATTTCATGCTTTAAATGGAAACTTTTTAATTTACAATTAAGCCTATAAAAATTTGAGTTTTTATTAAAAGTACAAAGTTTCTGCTTAAGTTCATTTTTGAATGCTGACAAATAGCTGCATTTGTTAAAAATAGCTTAGCTTCTCCCTATAATTGACTTTGCAGTTTTTTCAAAAAATCAGTTGTCTATATTTGATTGGAACTATTCCTAGTTTCCTTACTTTGCTTCACTAATCAATATGCAAGTCCTTTTAGCAATATTGCATTGCTTCAAATATTGTATCTTGGAAGGACATTTTGAATGTGTGCCACAAGGGCTTTTACCTTTGTTTTGCTTAAGTATTTTGCTGGGTAATCTGAGTCCCATGTCCTAATGTCTAAATTGTAAAATACAATTTGTTGATAGCTATAAAATGGCTTGCTGAGAATATGAGAACATCCTGATGAATTTTAGAGAGAACTAACACCCTAATTTTCATAATTTTCAACAATGCATATAAATAGGCCTGAATTTATTTAAGTTTTCTGTGATTTATTTTACCAGTGGCCTTTCAATATATTTTATATATTATGTAATTTCGTATTTTCAATGTGCTTTATTTCTGGCAAAGAGGAAATCAATTCAAATTATTTCTTCTGTAGCCCACCGAATATCAACCCAACTGAAATTGAAATTCTGACTTTTAACGAGTGTCATTTTTCCCTACCGTGTAGTGCGCTATTTATGTCTTTCACAGTGATCCTTCTCCGCTGTCCCCAGCCAAGACTTTTAAGGTTACTTTTTCACTAATCACTGAAATCCTTTGGGTGAAAGGCTGAGAAACCTGAAGTTTGAGAATTTCTGAGTTCTAAAAATATCACTTTCCTACTAATGTTCACTCACAGTTATTCTAAGTTACTAGCTCTTTCTAAATGTTCCTTTTATTTTATGCTTTCAGAAATTTTTGACTCAGATAAGAATAGGTCTGTGTTTTTCCAGCTGTACTTGGCTCTAAATATGTGAAGTGATTGAATTGTTACCACTCATTAAATGGTACCAAAGCAGTTGATAGTTCTTAGTTTTCACATTAATTTTGTTCTCTGTGTTCAGTGCCAGGATTGTCAGCTTTCCTCGCCTTTAAATACTAGAAATAAAATACCCATGCTTAGAAATAAATTCGGTTTCTTGAAACAAGGATTAATTACTTTGTTCTATTTAGAAAGACTCATGTATTTCACAAAGATTGTCATTAATTTTATGAGTCCCTGTTACTTTAACATATGCCTAACATTTTGATATTTCGTACGTGACACAAAATTTCATGACACCCTAGCCAGGCAACTCAAAGACAGCTTTCTCAGAGCTTATCTATAAGTCCTTTCCCCTGGGCATAGTTCTTGATCTAACATTAGACCTCGAATGGACCTGATAAACCAAAACTACATAGATAGTTGCATCATGGAGAATGGGATTCGTATTTCCTACTCTCTAGAATCTCATAGGCCAGTTGATCTGTGAACTATTTTGTGAATCATTGAAGATAGAAAAAAAGCCAAGTATTAGGAAACACTGTGGAAGGGAGAAAACTGAAAAACAACCTTGAAGAAATCATGTGAGCCACTATGTTTACCTGTACTTAGATTTCATTTACATGAAGCAATGCAATATATTTAATACTTTTTCGAATTTGCTATATGCTTCAGTCCAGTGTGCTGTGGTGGCAACATCAGCCAAAAGAAATGTTGCCAACAAGATCATTCAATATTCTTTATGGGAAAATTCAAACACTTCCACTGGCAATACATTTCTTCACCCTTAGTAATAGCAAGCAGGTTGGGAGGATTTGAATCTTTCTATTGCAATAATAGAAACTATTTCATTACATGATGTTCATGATCAAAACTGAACTGACTCTGGAAAAGCTACATCAAGAAGGCAGTACTTCAGGGGCTATCTCATACATCTTAAAGAAGATAATGGCAAAGTGTACGTTTTGTAGTTATTAGGAACTCATGAAATATAAGAATAAATCATTGAATAATGGTCACCATACAGAAGGATGCCATAAAATATTTATTTCTAATGAATACTTTGATTTTCTTTTATGAATTTATCAATAAATACTTTTTATGCAATTCCAGGGACCACAGGTGTGATTATTTTTAATATTTTCCACTAATGAGAACATGTAAAATAATGACAATAAAACACTGGCTTTCAAATATGATGTAAAGCAAACTCATAAGTTAGGTAATCAATTATTGCTAAAATTGCTGCTGGCTTTGTCTGGAAGTGGAGAGAAAAAGAGGACAAATCACACATCAAGGCCTAAGAAGCCTTCCTCACAACCCCCTGCCTGCCCAACCTGTCTTGGTGATCCAGGTGATCTCGATTTTTATGCTCCATTTCTCTAGCTTGTAATTACATGGATTGTAACTCTCAATGGTATTTGAATTTAATTACAAATGCCTTAGCATTGATAATTATTACCTGGAGAAATAAAGACTAAATGATACCTCAGGCCTTAGCTCTACAATACCTCCATTTTTTTTTTTTTTTTTTTAGCACTAGTCTTCAGGGCTCATGCAGAGTTTAAACACCATGCTACCACCACCCAATTTCAACTTTTTCATTTCTAAGACACTTATACTTAAGTCAGAATCTTGTACCAAATCATTAAATGTATCTCATTTTCCTTTCATTACCTAAGTATTGAGGCTTGGGAGATGGCTCAGTAGAATAAGTGCTTGCCAGGCAAGCACAAGGGCCTGAGTTCAATCCCCAGTTCAAAAAAAAAAAAAAAATCCAACGAAAAAGTATTTATGTGTAGTGGCACAGATTTGACCCCAAGCATACTGTGCCAGCCCTGCCCCCAAGACACACTGAGTTGGGGATTGAGACTGGGCATGGTGGCTCACACCTGTAATCCCTGAACTTGGGAGGGTGAAAACAGGTGGATCACTATATGTCTGATCTATGTAGTGAGACCTTGTAGACCTTGTAGACCCTAAGAACCCTGTTCTAAATACATAAAAACGTATTTATAAAGTATAAGTATTAGGTGTATGAAGATACAGGTTTCATTAATGTATTTTTGAAAACATCTGCATGCACATACCTAAATTTATGACTTGCATTTTAAAAGGAAGGTTATTTATTTTCTACCATATCAAATGTTTGTATCAATTAATAAATGTGAGACAAAATAAAATTATGGTACGTCCTTGTCCTGATCTGAATAATTACTTCTAGAATTTTACCTGGACTTTTTTTGGTTTGAATTATATTCCATTTCCAGTTGTGCTAGTTTGAAAGGCATGGTCAGTAAAGTAATAAATTTCCAGTTTCATGATATCTTCATTCCAAATGAATATAACTTTTCCAAAAGTAATGAATACTAAATTAATGAAAAGCATAAACTCAGTGGCTTTACTAATCCCAGATTAATAAACAGCATTTAAAGATCCATCTTTCTTTTCTTTTGTATTTTAGGGAAGGGTGTACAGGGTGTTCAGGGTCTCACCACCAGATTGGACTTGTAGTGATCTGCCTGTTCGCAGCCTCCCAAGAGCTAGGATCATAGGTGCACACCCAGTTTTAATTGCCATCTCATATGTACCTCCCGAGGGGTAGGCATGGCACCATCTATTCATTTTTATCTTAAATATATTGGTACATTTTGGGGAAACATAACATTGATATTTAGCAGCTTTGTAACCGAACATGACATATCTTTATCCCATTCCCCTCCACTCCTCTCTCTCTATTTATAAAAGCTAAATTTATCTATTAATGACTAATTCTGAAAATTATCCTACATGACTTTGAATTAGCTGAAACACATTGAAAAGTACACTGTGAGTTGGGAACCATGCTAGAAGTTTGAGATAACACCATTAAACAAGAAATATGGCCTTTATTAGGAAGAAATTTTCTTTCATTCTATAAGACAGTTAAAAGCACACAGTTATGTTGTACATGGTGGTGCACAACTGGAATTAAAGAACTTTTGAGGCTGAGGCAGGAGGATCAGTTGGTGTCTTAACCCAGCCTGGGATGCATAGTGAGGTCAAGGCCAGCCTGAACTCCACAGCAAGACCCTGTCTTCCAAAACAAAAATAACAGTAACAGAGGCCCACAATTCCAAGTTCTTTAATGAAGTCTTATATTGGAAGTTGTTGTCATCTCTTTCTATAATTCTAGGGAGAAAGATGAGCAGATTTGCTAAGCAAGTGTGGCTGAGTGTAGCAACATGGAACTTTAGCTATATTAATATTGTACATTTCTTATTTGATGTGTTGTTAGAAAAATATTGAATATATTTGAATTTCTAGTGAAATTCTTTGATACTGTCTGAATATTTATATATGCTCTAGTGTGGTCTATATATTTTGTATTAATGTAGTACATTATAGGAGACAAATGTACTGCACGCCTTTCTAGATACATTGGTTGAACACATTCTCAAAGTTGTCTTTCTGGGAAAATAGCAGATATGTTAGTTTTCAACATTTTAAAAATTTTTTTTCATCTATTATGTATTTATTCATTTGGTACACAGCTCATAATGATCCTTCCATCTCGGCCTCAGCAGTGCTGGGATTCTAGGCGTGTGCCACCAAGCCCAACTTAGGTGGCAGCAGAATGCCACCAGAGTTCTGGGTTAGCAAGGAGTGCAGTATCAGGAATCGAACCCAGCTCCTTGGGCCTGCCAAGCAGTGATTATACTGAATAAGCTATATTCCCAGCCCTCAACACTGTTTCAATAATCACTGATTTTGTTGGTCTACTGGTGGTTTTTGTTTCCCAAGTGATAAAGAAATTCAGTTATGTAATGCCAGAGTAATTTTCATTCCAAAATATTATGAGGCTGTTTCAGTATGAGCCTGTTGTGGTTGTACATGAGTAAAAGCCTCACTATTTGGGCTGCTAGTGGGATGTCAGGGCAACAGCAAAAGCCTGATCAATAAACATGTTCCCATTTCCCTCAAATGCGGGTTAGGCTGCTTTACTTACTTGTATGCTTGCATTATAATTTGTTATTATAATTTTGGGGTTTTCATTAATCATCCCTAGACAATTAGCATAACTTTCATCCAAATCATTTCATTTAAAATAATTTATGGTCTGTTTTTCTGAATTTAAATACATAAATATTTAAATATCACGAGAGATAGATACTTTAGATTGAGTGATATTATAGCTTATTAAGAATATGACTTCAAAAACTAGTATTATTGATCGAACCTCGAACTTGTTACTTAATATGAGAAGTGATCCTTTTGATCCTCGGCTGCTGTGCCTGTCTGCCTGCAATAGAGACCGGGCATGGTGGCGGGCACTGTAATCCCAGCTCTTGTGAGGCTGAAAACAGGAGGATCACAATGATGCGATCTACGCAGTGAGATTCTGTAGACCCTACACACCCTGTAGGCCCTGTCCTAAATACAGGAAAAAAAAAGGAGAATGATCTTGATGAAACTCATTACTCTAACAACAGTTCTCATTTAAACCATGATAAAAGTTCATGGAATTCCAGCAAAGATTAAATGTTCACTGAATCAATAGCATTTTAATTATTGTTACTCATCAGGTACAAGTGACAACAATTTTCTAAAACTAATAGTTTTAAACTTTTTTCTAGTTTAAAAGATCAAAACTTTTTGGCTCAATGGAATAAGAGCTTCCCTGGTAAGTGCAAGGGCCTGATTTCAATACCTGGTTCTGCCAAAAAAATAAATAAATACAAATTTTAAAAAAGATCAAGATTAAAAAGTGCAATTTTAACCTATATGTAATTTAATAACCAATTAAATCATGTTTACTGACAATATTTGAAATACTTATCCCTAGAAATATTGTAGACACCTTGTTTTTCTACATCTGCTCTTTACAAAATTATTAAATATTTAAAATGAAATATATTTATGATATTGCCTTACTTGACTGCAAAATTGCATTAAATTTTCAATTGTTGTTTAAAAATTTTCCTTATAAAATAAAATTATACATATTATTTGTGTACTATGTGATATGTTTAATGAAATATGCATGATAATTTATGCAATTTATGTTTTAAAAAGGCATAGACAATATTTATATATATTACATATGCATAACACATACATAGTATATGTATATATAGTGTTGCCTCCATTACATAACTGAATTTCTTTATCATTTGGGAAGGCTTTTTATGTGTGTGTGTAAAGGATGGCTGTTCTCATGTTTGTCACACTATTCTGAATTTTCAAATGAGAACAAAATTTTGCCAAATTCACCTCTTCACACACACAGTTATTTGAAAAAAAAAAAAACACTTATTCACCAAGTTAACCTTGTATATAACTATTATTAAACATTCATTATTTACAAAGTTCTAAGGCAAGCTTGGTACATGTATTGCTTTCCAGACCTTTATAATTCAATAGAATAATTATTCTTAATGATTATCATTTACAAATAAGAAGAACAATATGTAAGCAATGTTAATACTCAATGTCAAACACACTTTTAATGCAAAACTGTGTAAAAATATTTGTCTATATCCTGAGATTCAGATCTCAACTGCTACACTGGCTGTTTAAACACTCTTTGCAATAAGAATGACTGTGTACAATTTTGTGAAACAGTTTTTGTACACATATGCTAGATAGAATTTGTTTCAGTTTTACACACAATTTTTTTTAGAGATCATCTAATATATTGTATTCTAAACATACCTTGACTAATATGTCCAAAGTGAATATATTTTACTTAGAGAAAACAGACAATATCATGTCACTAAACTTTGATTTATTCAGTTTTGTAATGTGAACATTTAGAGTTCATATCTGTATGATATGAACACACCCCAAACAAAACACACCCCTGCCAATACATCATCACACACTATTAAGTTAGTAATGGTGAGTGTCCTTGCCAAACTGCATGTTCTATGCAACATTACAGAGCCCGGTGTAACACAAGGTAGGTTTGTCAGACACTTAATACGGCTATCAACTTCTCCTGCCCCCCTGAGATCCGATAGGGAAGTGTGGAAAGAAAAGTAATGGAATGCCTCTATTTAAAGAAGACAGAGACTTGGAAGATACAGTAATTGATAATGAAAAATGAAGAAAACATGAACATGTAATAGTATTTAGCAATGACAAATTGTTCTTAAACCCAGTAACAATATAAGACAGAAAGATCTTTCACTGATACATTTTAGTTATCACATGATAGAACGTTGGAATTTGCATCTTGTGATTGAGCATAGACTCTTGGCTCATGACGAGATCATTTGTAGAATAACTTTATAATCATCTGAAAGAGAGTTGTTGAGAAGTCCCAGAGGCTCCATGGATGATTTATTAAATTTAAAAAAATATTTATAAATCAGAGGGGAAAAAACTCTCAACAGCATTATATAAAAATCCAGTATCAAAAATGTCTTAAGTGCTTGAATATTTATTAATTGTGTTTTGCTACTACACCATGAAAACCTCTCATTCCTAATTTTTGAAATAAAAATTAAATCAAGAGGAACTGTCACAGAGGTCCATGCTCTGAAGGGTGAAGAACAATACTGGAAAAGTTGCTCATGAACATTAGTCATTATTTTGGGGCATTCAGATTCTGTTTTGAAAACAATATCTTTATCTTGAAAGCAAGATAATGCTTTTGCATGAGACAATTGCTGTGCTTTTGAAGGTTCTAAATCATTTCAGTTATGTAAAATGAGTTCATAATGTGACAGCATCAGTGAAAGAGTTTAAGTGCATGAAGGGGACAGGACAAAAATGCAATGCAAGCCAGCAAAGAAAGAGAGGTATTATTCTGAAAAATCCCATTGCCACAATAGCCCTGACAATTTGCTTGAGAAATGTACAACCCTGATGTTTTGCCACCACTTAACCAAGGAAAACAAATGAAATGCAGAGCAATGCAAATTTTTCATACCACTAGTTCTGTATATTTTTCTGCATAGGGGCTTTTCAAAATTTGGAAGCATATTTTGGCATCTTCATGTTTCAAAACAAACAATAGACAAAAGAACTACATACTAAAAGCTGTTAATACTTAAAAATGCCATTATTTCTTTTTCTAGAGATCTACTGGCTGATGAATTTATCTCTCCTTTGTCTATTAATTGATCAATATTGTTCAGAATCACCAAATAGAACAAAAGCATACTGTGTTTTTAACTCCTAGAACTTTGAACAGGATAAGCAGTTCATTATTTAATGAAAAGTATGATTGTAGATTAAAACATATGAGGCACAATGCATAAAATTTAACAGTGACAAAGCAGCAACTGGAAAATACCACTTCCTTAGATGTCACACACAGATAAATATCCTTTATATTTTGTCCATTTATACCTAGAATATTTCGCTTATTAAAAGGTGTTTAAATTAAAATTCCTTATGTGAGTCAGGCATGGTGGTACACTCCTGCAACCCCAGCACTCAGGATACTGAGGCAGGAAGACTGTCAAGAATTCCAGGCCAGCCTAGGGTACATAGTGAGTCCAAGGCCAGCCTGAATTACAGAACAAGAGCCTGACACAAAAAAATTATCTTCTGACTCTTTTTCTATGTAGTAGTACTATTAGAAAACTATTGCTATATTTACATTTTAATCAAGTACATAATGGCAAAATGTCAGTGATATGCTGTTTGTATAGAAAATTATATTGTTTTACTCAAATTCATTCTTATTCTCCTTAATCTCATCACATAAATTTTGTTAGACTAATATTTTTGATTTTGCCATTATTTTTTGTTTTTTTTTTTGAGGCAGCATCTCCTTATGTATCCCAGGCTGGGCTCAAGCTCATGATGGGAATTTTTCTTACTCAAATCTAGAGTTGCAGGGGTTTACCACCACCCTTGCATCCTAGAATGCATTTTTATTGAAAAAAGCATCACACAAAAGCCAAAAATTAGATAACTGTCAATTTGTTGAAAGTCATGTACTTAAAAAGAAACTGTTTCCCTTTAACTTTAATTGATTTTTGTCACTGGGAAGAATGACATTGATTTTTGTCCTTGATTTCTGCCGTACTACAAACCTCCATTAGCCTGTGTATGAAAAGAAAAAGAAATAATACTTGTATGATAAACACACACACACATATCTATTTTTTTTTTTTTTTTTAATTTAAGACCTTTATTAACAGGTGCTTGCAGTTTGTTGACTTTTTTGAAAAAATCAAGTTGTAAACTTTTATTACAAATTAAAAATGAAGTTCTTAAAAATCTCAACTTGACCAGATATGAAACAATTTAAAAACCTTTAAAGGTGTATTGAGAAAAACCAGGCTTTTTTAAGAAACACGTTTGTCATTACCAAAAAGAGACATCTTTATAGGTAAAAATAATAAAAACCCCATGCTGCATAGATAATGCAGATAGTTCTAGTTATCTGGTCAACGGGCAAAAAGCAAGCACTTAAGGTCTTCAGTTCCAATCTTTTGTTCTTTTCTTATTGCTGGAATTTCCTATTCGTTTCTTTCTTGCTGGATGACTAAACCGGATGGTGGTAGAGATGTTAAGCCGGCATTTACTCAGCCCCGCCCTGCTCAGCCTCGGAGCGGAGGAATTCTCAGCTGGTGGATCGGCTGCTTTTGTCTCTTTGCCATCTTGTGGTTTAGGGTTTTCTGGGCGTCTGCGTCGGTAGTTGAAGTTGCGACGATACCGACGTTGAGGTGGCTGCTGACCTTGGGTCTCATCTCCTTGATTTTCCTTATCTTCTTCATTGCCATCCTCTCTAGGCTGTCTTTGGCGAGGAGGGCCCC
>PVKA01054951.1:0-10457 GCA_004027165.1 Ctenomys sociabilis
TCACTAAATTTCTTGGACTAGCTCATGTGTTCCTCAGCTTCATTGTACCAGAGTCATGGGATTGCAGGCATCTTAGTCACTCCTGGCTTGTCATTCTTTTTTGAAGAACAGCTTTTATAGATGTAGAAATATTTGTGACAGCTTTTCCCCTTACACTGTAAGTACATTACATCACTGTCTTCTGCCCTTCGTATCAGTTTGTGATATGAAGTCAGCTGTTAATCAATTTTAATGAAAATTTTCATAGAAGCCCTTTGTTTTAAATATTTTAAAAAGAATCAAAATCATAAAAACATTAGAAATAACACAGAATTTTATGAAGCAAGATGACAGGAATTCAACAATTTTCCATGTAGTATACTGTTGTCTTCAAATTGGTTATTCAGATTAGTGGACATAAGTATGCAAAATGGGTCAAAAGATGAAAAATAACAAAAAAAGCACTGTAAGCATTAGCTGTTCCTTTCAATAGATATGTGTAATTTATCAGTATTATTATCCCACTATCCTGTGTAGCAGAACCATGGTTATTGCAGCAAAATTTCTCATAGCTAACTCATGGCAACAACGCAAAGACCCATCAACTAAAGAATGGTTAAAAATATGTGGTTTTTTTATGTAATGAAGTATTACTCAGCTATGAAGAAAGATAAACTTGAGGCTTTTATAGGTAAATGGATGCAACTAAAGTCTATACTTGTAAGAGAAATGCATCAGACAACATGTATAAACATCATATTGTCTTACTAGTGTAAGAACCAGAAAGTGTGAATGAAATCTGAAAGGTATAATAGATTCCATGAAGGGGAAAGAATCTGTTGAAAAGAAAGGAACAACTGGGATGAGGGAAAGGAGAAAGGAAAGAAAGAAGGAAGGGTCAACAGTTATTATTAATATTCATTTCTCTGGGAGAAGTCACTTCTCTGCTATTTTGGAAACTTTTGTTTTGGTCTGTTATCACTTTCTTCATAATGAAGATACTTTTGGGTGTATTCTGCCTACACATTTTGAGCTTATGAAGTTTGCATATTGTTGTAGTTCACTATATTTAGGAAGTTTGGGGTCATTGTTTATTGGAAAGTCTTCTTGAAACTTTATAGCTTCCCTACAATAATGTTTGAGAGTACATTGAGGCCTTGTTTCTTTCTCTTTATTCTTTCTGCTTCTCAGACTGAGTCATTTTTTTTTATCTCTTAATTTTACTGGTTCTTTCCTCTGCTTGCTCAAATCTGCACTAGCTCTTTGTTACTGAAGTTTTCATTTATGCTATTATGACTTTAAGCTTCAGAAATAAAAATTTTGCTTCTATGAATATCTTTGCCTTTTTTGTACATTGTGCCTTTTTTCCTTTAGTTTATTTCTCAGTTTCTTTTAGCCTTTTGAGTGTTTGAAAGTTCCTGGGTTTAAAATCACTGTTTAATCTATTCAGTGTCTAGGATTTCCAAAAATGTTTTATGTACATTGTCTCTTTTATGTGAATGGGTCTGCTTTTATTGTTTTATTTTATTCTTTGTAACTTTTTGCTTAAAACTGGATATTTAGTATATTGTAAATGTGATGTTTCCTCACAATACAAAGGACATTTCTCTTTCCATTGCATTTTGTTTACCCAGGGCCCAAAGGTCATACCTTAGCTTAAGGGGCATGAGCTCTTTCTCTTATCAGTTTTCTCAGCATCTCATGCTGTGTGTGTTCATATCATGTCTATGAAGAACATGGGAACTGTTTATTTTATGATAGGTAAGAGGGATCATGCTTAGTCACCCACTAAAACCTTGAATATTCATGATATGATTACAAAACTATTATTTCATACAATTTTCCTATCTCTCTTATTTCTGACTATTAATTATTGGGTTATATCTTCTATCATCTCATGTTGGTATAACATGTTGGGTATAGGTATCACTCTACCATTGAGTTAGTGTTACTACCTGGTAACTCCAGAAAAATGTAAGGCATATATGCAAATCAAAAGACAGCCTACCCCACTCCAGGCAGCCCTTCAAAGTCAGCTGTATGTGAAATTAGGTATTGAGGAAACCTGTTGGGTTTTCCAATAACAAACGTTATTATTATGACTTGTCTCTAGATGTCCCCCAAAAGCTGAATGCAGTCACAGATGGGGACATTTTTCAGAAGTGGTTGGATCTAGTGTGTGTGACAATAGGATTGATACATAGCACAATACTAGACTCACAGGCATTAGGATTGAGGGTGTGAGTGATCCCTGTCCTGAGTAGCCTGGATGAAATATAAGGGTTAGAAAGAGCTATGGTTGTCCTTTATTTGCTTTTGTCTTTTTCTGCCCACCATGAATAGTTTCTCCACTGCAGTGCCGGAGTGCTGTGAAATGCATCATTGGAGTCAGTGAGCTGTGGAGTGAAACCTCTACAATTGTGAGCTAAATAAACATTTTCCTCTTTACCTTTTGGTGTTGGATATTTTACCTCAGCAGTGAGAGGAATTTAACTATAATAATTGTATACTGTGTCAAAGTGTCAGCTGTGACAGCAGGGGACTAGAATTAGTGGGATTGTTATTCTCACATTAGCTGGCTTTGGTTCTTTCTAGAAATCTCACCTCTGCCACAGTCTTTACAGGATTATGAAGGTCATGGTTTTATTTGTCTTCATATGTTATAATGGGTTAGATGGAGAGGAAATGCCCTTGTTCTGGGAGGATTCCCAACCTCGGTGCTGCTGAGTGTGAGAAGGAAAGATCTTTATGGTGTAATTGATTGGTGTCTGATTCATTTGGGAAAAAGAATGGCACATCATAGGTATCCTGAAATAATTTAACTTTATTTTACATTAGTAGTATATCTTATATATAAATATGATAGGAAGGATGGCAAAGGGTACAAGTTTTATTTTGTACCTTCACATGATTTAAAGCATGTTTAAAGGGATTTATGTAACTTATTCCATTGAGATTTCTACACCCTGCACAAGAGTTATATTTATACGTTCTAAAATGACACACACAGGCATATTAACTGATGTGGCTGCTATCATATTGTTTCTTAAAATATGGGTGCACACACATGTGCTGTCTGCTTGCTTTTCCTCTCAGTGATTCTAAGAAGTAGTGTGAAGCACACTGGGAAGACTTCATCTCAGGAAAGAAAAGTGATCTCCTAGTGAGAGCTGTTTCAGGAATGCCACTGTGCTGTGCCCATGTACTTTCTTCCCAGAGAGTTCTTGCTACAGTGGTGGGACAATGTCTGAAAGTACTGCCAGATTATAGTGGGTGTTGGAAAGATTGCTTTTAAAATCTTCGGCAGCTCTGAGCCCAAGTCTCAGACAGAGGAGATTTGATCTGGGGATTAAGAATTGTGATCTTCCCTTCAGGTATATGGCTCATTTGCCTATTTGTGGGCTTCTTGATCTCATCTGTCAGAGTCACCACAGGACAGAGTAAAGATTTTAAATGTTTGAAAGTATAATATTTAAAACGAGTTGTGTGTCAGGTAGCTTTTCAAACTATGTGTGTCAAGGTAACTTTTTAGTCTCTTTATATTCTTAAATTTCTATACACATTATCTTTCTCCATATCTATGTATATATATATATCTTTGCATAGGTATTTCAATATGCATTTTTGTGTATAATCTCATACTTATATCAGGCATGTACATTTGTATTTGTGTGTGCTCAAGGGCATTGCTGTTATATGATTTTGTGTGTCTGTATATCTTTATTATTTCCTATCCAAGCATGATCTGCAACATCTTTGTCTCAGAAGTAATTTGCCTGCAAGTAGAAGTTCTCAAGTCAGCTGCTTTCCCTTCATTATGAAGATGGTCAGGATCAATAAGATAATCTGCTACCAGGACCTTCATGAACATCAAGATGTGAGGGATGGTAGAAACCTATAAGAATGTATTTCCCCAATATGAAAATCAGTTCTGCATTTGTGGTGTTTTAGCATTTTGCATGTGGGGAACCAGTCCCCAAGGTAACTAGAATGGACTTGAAGTACAGTGCTCTCTATTGCCATCAAGACTGGCAGGTCATGGCTGCTGGTTATGCTTGAGCCAAGACTGAACCTAAAATGGCGACTCCACGTCATCCAGTTGTCTTATTCCACAAATGTGACCTCTAGAGTAAGAACTGTTAGACTTGTGGGTCACTGTGACCTGTGAAACTAAAACTGTGAAATTGACCATTATGGTCTGTGGGTTAGATCATATGTTACATTTGTTTTATACTACGTGAGATTCTTTGAATCTAGTGGTATTTAAAATATCTAATAGTATGTGGTACAATTTTCGTGCTACAGTTTGCACTAAACCTATCCCCACAGGCAAACTGTGAAATGTGGCTCTTCTGGTTTTGTTTTTTCTCCAGCAAAAATTGACAAATTTTTTTTCGAATTGCACAGTTGTTTTACTAAGTTAAAATGTGACATTGCTCAGGAAAATTTTACGTGTAAGAGACAGGCATGCCATTATGCTTAAATAATTTTCACTTATGTGGATTTGCTAGACAGATTCAAGGTAATCTGATTAACCTGGCGGAGAAAGAGCGTTGTGTTAACTTCATGTGGCTGCAAGTGTGTGGAGACAGGGATGGGGCACACCGTCTTTGCTTCTGCACCTCCAGCACCCAGCACTTAGTGGATGCTGTCTATGGGTTGTCTGAGTAATAGAAATAAATGCTCTCAGTCCTTATGCAAACTCTTGAGCTACTCAAAGGTAGATACAACATGAAGAGGCCACAGTGGTCTTAGAGTAGAGGTTCTGTTGGTGTTGTGCAAAGATGTCTGAAAGTGTTGGGCGAGTGTTCTGTTGTGTGAAGCCTTAACTCATAAGAGCTCTTGGGTTATTTGCATAGCTGTGAAATGCAGCTGAGAACTCTGGGGAATGTTCCTGTCTGCTTATTCTGTAAGGCTGTGTTCGTGAGCCAGAAAATACTGGATTCACAGATTTTCTCTCAGACAAGTTGCAAATCAGAAAGGGTCTAGTTGAAAGTTTCCTGGTAGTTCCTTGAAAGAGTCATGCCTGAATAAATATGGCCACAGGGCTCACTGTGTAAAGGAGAGTTTGGAGTCACTGTCGCAGGTGAACATTATTTAAAGGGCAAGAGCGAGGCTGGGGGATCTTCTAAGGCAGGTTTGAGAAACCCATGGCCTGCAGGCTGGATATGGCTCTGACAGCAGGCACATATGATCACAGGCTTTTAGCATTATTTTGTGATTTTTTAACAGTGTTTTAACTTATCATTTGAATGCTTTCACTTGACTTTTGAGGGTTTAGAATATGTTAGTCTTCACCACTGCCATAGAAACTATTTTTTTCATTTATTTTTATTTTATTAAAATACAAATGTCAGTCAGACTGTTTCAAGACACCTTAACCATACACATTCGATGAATTAATACATTGCAAACTGTTTTCATAATGTAGTCATTGGTTTGCTCACCCTGGGAAGTGAAGTACATATTCAGAAGAGGACAATTATAATACTCAACAAAACAGATGACATAGGACTGCAGAAAAAGTTATCAAAGGTCAATTTAATTTTCAATGTAAACTGAGCATCTTGTTGCTACCTCATTCAATGATTTTACTGTTAAAAATAGTCTGCCAGCCTAACATTCTTGTACAATGAATGTTTAAATTACTTTTTATGATGTCACATTTCATGTTTTGTTCAGTATTGTAATGATCCTCTTCTGCCTATACACTTTTCTCCACCAATGACTGGAGTAATTCTGTAGTAATTCCTTTACTTGTAGTTCCTTTTGTGTGTGTATGTGTATGTGTGTGGTACTAGGAATTGAACTGAGGACCCTGAGCTTACCAGGCAGGTGTGTATTCTACTGAGCTATCTCCTCAGCCCATTCTGTTCCTGTAGTTATTTGATCTTCAGATTGATCATATCTTCTGTTCTCTACCTACTTATAGGTCTCACTTCATAAATCACAAGCTCTACACTCTTAATTTACTGATAAGAGACATCTGCTAAAAGAATATCTATAAATATAATATCATGTATGCAACTTGTACGATACCAAAACCTTATGAAAACAGTTTGCAATGTATTAATTAATCAAATCTGTCTTGTTATGGTGTCTTGAAACTGTCTGATTGATATTTGTACTTCAATAAATTAAAAAATAATAATAAATAAATAAAATTAAAAAAAAAAACAAAACAATGTTTTTCATGAATGGGTTGCACAGCACTCAGGACAGACTGTGAGTGAGAATAGAACTGTCAGTGAGGGGACAGTGCAGAGCTAACTTTAATTTCTGAGCCAAGCACACACAGTCCCTTTGTGAGCAACTATTCACAAGAGTAAAGCACACTAAGCATAAAACTATACCAAGCCTTCCTGACATGCATCTTGAGAACTCACTAAGATTAGGACGCACTTTCATTGAACCAGGTAGGAGTGCGTCAGTTTCACAAAAGAAGGCCACGCTCTATGTTTGTGCTGCTGCCATTAAAAAAGTTATAACAAAAATAGAAACTATTTTGGTGTTTATATACTATATACATACATATATATATTTTTTTGTTTTGAAAATTGAAAAATAGTTTTTATTTTTATTTTTTTAAATTTATTTTATTTTATTGAAGAACAAGTAGCAATCAGACAATTTCAAATCAAATTAGTAGGACAGATTTAACAATTAATATATAGCACGTTGTTTTTGTAGTGGCTTTTGTTGTATAAGGTGTATACAGGATACTCTATGTACAAACACTATTAGAGCAGATACCTCTATTCAATAAATTAAGAGAATGTAGCTGTATAACTATCTTTTTTTCAAAGGTGCATTATAGTACAATTTTAATAATTAATAATTTTTACATTGTTACCTTTCTAGTGGTTATCCATAGTAAAAGAAATAGACAGGATATCCTGTCCAAACACTATTAGTGTAAATCTTTCTTCTCATTGAATCAGGTAACAGTGCTGCATATTTGTCCTAACTGTACTGTTTATACAAACACAGACTAGTTCTTAGTTTGTATCCCTTTTTTTGTGTGTACTCCTGTCAAAGATGGGTATTCTATTGTCATTAAATTATTATAGGTGCTTGAATTCAGTGAAACAATCCACCATAGTCCAGCAGTCCACAATAATAGTGGGTTTTCCGAAGAAGTGGTTTACTAGAGCCATTTACAGCTCAGATTATTATCATGGCTTTATTTTATATGAATCATTTTTATAATTCTTTGCTGGACAGTTAAGACTGAGATAAAGCAAGACTCACATAACAAAAATGTAGCTTTTGTACCTGATGAGGTCAGTCAAGTCCCCTCAGGGTTATCCTATAATCTTGTACCTACTCTGTAGATCCATTGTCAGTGTCAGCCATGTGGATGAGTCATGGCCATTGCTTGACAAATTTTCTCTCTGTGAAAGCCTGAGAGAAAGTTTTCTCTCCATGTGACTCTCCTTAAGCACACCATACATCATTGATCACATTCCTCTGTGGTTCCAACATCTCCTTGATCATAAAATTGGGGGCACAACTGAGTTCCATGATGTTACAATACAGGTTCTCCTATGTCCTGAGTCTTCACTGACCTTGAAAGGCTATGGCCAAAATGTTGGCTGACCTTGAAGCCCTTCCATTTCGCCAATTTTTGATCTGTAATCTTAGGTTGTTAACCATCCAGAAGAGAGGCTGATTACTACCTTGTGATATATGTAGTTCAGTTTACCCTAAGTGTCTGACAAATTCTTTGTACTAATTACATGTTTCTACTTGTATTTGGTCTTTTGATTTCTTAAACTAGGGAGAATATACAGTATTTGCACATATGTGTCTGGTTTATTTCACTTATGAGTATATATTCAAGTGGTATCCACTTTAATATAAATGCTTCTTCAAGTTTATCATTCTGTGCAGCTGAGTAATACTCCATTGCATAGAAATACCACATCTTTTTCAACCATTCCTCATGTGATGGGAATCTTAGTTGTTTCCAAGATTTGGCTATCACAAATAGTGCTGCTATAAACATAGGTACACATACATCACTATGATATGTGTTTTCAGTTCCTCTGGGAAAATTCTCAGTAGGGGTATAGCCAGGTTGAATGGGATTTCGAGTCCTGGTTTTGAGAGGTGTCTCCACACTGATCTCCACAATGGTTGCACCAGTCTACATTCCTACCTGCAGTGGAGAAGTGTCCCCTTTTTTACACATCCTCTCTAGCATTTGTTGTTGGTTGATTTCCTTATGATAGCCATTCTTTCTGGAGTGAGATGGTATCTCAGTGTTGTTTTAACTTGCACTTCATGGATGGCTAGCGATGTGGAGACTTTTTCATATATTTATTCGCTTCTTTAATTTTGCCCTCTGAGAAGTGTGTATTCATCTCAGATGCCCATTTTTGGATTGGGTCTTTAAACTTGAGGGCCTTAATGTATGTTCTTTATAAATTCTAGAGAGTAGACCTTTGTCTGAGTGCATATTAGTTAAGGTTTTTTTTTTTTTTAAATTTGTGGGTTGTCTTTTCACTTTGTTGACAATGTCTTTTGATGTACAAAAACTTCTCAAGAAGAGTTGATCCCAGTTGTTAATTCTTTTAAGTGTTTCCGTGTGAACACATGCTTGTTCATGAACTCTTTGCCTAACCCTATATTTTCAAGAGTTCCTCCTACTTTCTCTTTGATTAAATTGTTTCTGTTTTAATGTTTAGTTTTTAATCCATTTTTACTTTAGCTTAATGTGTGGTGATATGACCTGGGTCAAGTATTAGTTTTCAGCATGTAGAAAGCCATGTTTTCCAGTACCATTTGTTAAAGAGGCTATCTTTCTTCCAGTGAGCTTGTTTGGCACCTTTGTCGAGGATCAGGTGGCTGAGTGTGTTTGCAAAGGCCTTTGCTCCTTGTAGTCTATTCCATTGATCTTCATGTCTGTTTTGTTTCCAATACTATGTTGATTTTATCCCAGTATCTTTGTAGTATAATTTCAAGTCAAGAATTGTGATGCCTCCTCACAATTCCTGATTTGAAATTATACTACAAAGCCACTTTGATAAAATCAACATGGTATTGGCAACAAAATAGACCTGAGTATCAGTGGAATAGATTAGAAGATGCAGAGGCATCTACGAAAACACTCAGCCATCTGATCTTCGACAAAGGGGCTACACAAGCTCACTGGAAGAAAGATAGCCTCTTTAACAAATGGTGCTGGAAAACATGGCTTTCTACATGCTGAAAATTAAAACTTGGCCCAGCTCTATCACCATACACTAAGTTAAAGTCAAAATGGATTAAAGATCTAAACATTAAAACAGAGACACTCACTCTCCTGGAAAAGAAAGTAGGAGGAACTCTTGAAGACATAGGGGTAGGTAAAGAGTTCATGAACAAACATATTTGGCGTGGGAAGAACTTGAAAGAATCAACAAGTGGGATCAACTCTTCTTAAGGAGCTTCTGCATGTCAAAAGAAATTGTCAACAGAGTGAAAAGACAACCCACACATTTTGAAAAAATCCTAACTAATAAGCAATCAGACAGAGGTCTACTGTCTAGAATTTATAAAGAACTAAGATATAACAGGGCCCTCAAATTTAAAGACCCAATTCAGAAATGGGCATCTGAGATGAATACACACTTCTCAGAGGACGAAATTAAAGAAGCGAACAAATATATGAAAATATGCTCCACGTCGCTAGCCATTCGTGAAATGCAAATAAAAACAACACTGAGATATCATCTCACTCCAGAAAGAATGGCTATCATAAGGAAATCAACCAACAACAAATGTTGGAGAGGTTGTGGGGTAAAGGGAACACTTCTCCACTGCTGGTGGGAATGTAGACTGGTACAACCATTGTGGAGGTCAGTGTGGAGACTCCTCAAAAGAGTAGGACTAGAAATCCCATTCAAGCTTGCTATCCCCATACTGGGAATTTTCCCAAAGGATCAGGATACATTGTATCATAGAGATATATGTGTACCTATGTTTATAGCAGCGCAATGTGTGATAGCAAAATCTTGGAAACAACCAAGATGTCCATCACATGAGGAATGGTTGAAAAAGATGTGGTATTTCTATATAATGGAGTATTACTCAGCTATTAAAAATGATAAGTTTGAAGCATTTATACTGAAGTGGATGCCACTTGAACATATACTCATAAGTGAAATAAACCAGACACACATGTGCAAATATTGTATAGTCCCCCTAGTATAAGAAGCGAAAAGCAGAAATACAAAAGGTAACGTACGAGAAGTAAAATCAATTGAGTCAGATAAGGCAAAGTGAATGGCATATGGTGCAAGATACTAATCAGCTTTTCTTCTGGATGGTTAACAACCTAAGATCACAAGTCAGAGTTGGAGAAATAGAAGAGCCACAAAGCCAGCCAACATTTTGGCCCTAGCCTTTCAAGGTCAGCGAAGACTCAGGACATAGGAGAACCTGTACTGCAACGTCATAAAACTCAGGTGAGCTCCAAATTTTCTGAGCAAGGA
>PVKA01054952.1:0-10526 GCA_004027165.1 Ctenomys sociabilis
GGAGGGAGGGAGGGAGGAAGGGAGGGAGGGAAGGAGGGAAGGAAGGCAAGATGGCAGGCAAGCTACTTAGAGGAAACCAATAATGATCTAGGCCAGGAGTGAGCAATTTATTGCTTGTATAGGGCCAACTATACATGGATGCATGAAAGCACCCATCAATAAATAATAAATACATGAAGGGATATGATTGTGTTCCAGTAAAACTTTATCTACAACTAGGTGGACAACCAGTTTAGACAATGAGTTAGACTCTCCCAAACCTTGGTACAGATTAGGGACAGTAAATAAATTTTATTTCAGTTGACACCTTGAAGCAGTTCAGAGCTGGCTTCATACAGCCTGGTGTTCCAGTCTCTGAGGCTATTTGTGGGCATAAAAGGAAGGATGCGATAAGCAAATGGGGGTGTCTGCTACAGGGGTCAGAACGGCCACACACATGCCATATTTGACACCTTTAGTTAAGTTTTAAGTCCTTCTAAAGATAGAATGGATAAAACAGCATAATGTTTTCAAGGAGCATGAGACTCACCAAAGTTGGACAATACCAAGCCCCTATCCAACCACTGTACTTCTTTCCCTAATAAATTTCTTATCCCATCTTTTCCAAATGGACCAAAACTCAGGAACCCAGGACTTAGAAAACAAAGAAGTGAAAAGGTTTTATCTACAGAGGAAATCGCAAAGTAAATCACACTTTGAGTACTTGGATTAAGCAAAAGTCCCTTTTTTATCTAAAGTTTGTGTGTCAGATTACGTAGGATTAAGAGAGTATCCCATTCTTACTGTACAAAAGCATCTGGGTAGCAGGTGGGAATTGTTTTTCTTTTTGAAACAGACTCACCATTAATAACTGCCAAGAAATCTCTTCCTACAAGCAGTGCTGCAGTTGACGATAGAAATGGCTCAAGACACGTGCTTCAAGTTAATATTGAACTGGCAAGTAGATACATAAAGCTTCAGTGCCATAAAGCTAATTTAAAAGGGGTATTTCTCTTTATAGGTCTCTAGAGTGTTACAGACTCTCCGCCACAATGTAGGATTCATTAGAGGACTGAAGGCAAAATTGTCTGTATCAGAACATAAGGGTCAACTGGATAAATTGCCTAAATGAATTGGTTAATACACCTTCAAGTCCTTGGCTTGAAGGATGGTCTGTATGCCATATTTTCCTCCTGAACCGTGGAAGGTAGACAGGAGACTCAGCATGGAATGCCAGCTATCTATAAGAATGGCACAGATAGGAATTCACAGAAAATTTCCTCAGCATGATGATTTCCACATGCACATTAGGCAATTTCCACTCCTACATTTTATTCCCTGAAGAATGGAAAAAGATAAAAGAAATTAAATCTATCCATATCAAACATCTGTGTATATTTTTAAAAACCTATGTCATAATTATGCATAATGGAAAATTTAAAGTTAGTTGGGGAAAATGTGTATAATTTGATGGCAAGGATGTAGCACTTTCTTTTTTATTTTCTTCTTCTACTTTTTATTTTTTGGCTATCATGTTTCCACAATTTCCATTCTGTATGATGCAGGATAAAGACATAAAATAAAATAGAATAAAGAAGAACTATGCAGAGTGATAACCTTCCTAATTAATCAGTGGAAAGCCATGTGATCACAGGAAGCTTGAGTAACACAACTTTTACATCAAGCTCAGTACTGATTTTACTGACAACAGTTTTAGGAGAGTAAGAAAATACAGAGTCTATTGGCCAGATATAGATGTAATTTTGTCTGTTTAAGATTTCTGTGCATTATCATTCATAAAATATGTATAGCTTTATTGACTTCTTTAGGAGAACAAGAGGTTTTCTCTCCTCCCTTAGAATATAAAAAGTCAGGAAAAAGTTGAAGAGTCAATAACACTCATTCTATATGCTGCAGGAGCTTGATGAGTGGCCTATATTTGAATGTTTTGATCTCCCTTAGTTGTTGTCAAGTTTGCGGACTGTTTCAAAGATTTCAATTCCCAGTGGGATTCTGTGACTAAAATCAGAAATGAAGAAGCTTGATTTATTATGTATCATGCACATTGTGATCAACATATGAATACAAATCTATTTATTACACTAAAAAGAGGCATCTATGATCGCAGGGAACCCTAGAGATTCTTTTGCCCATGTTGTATTTAGACTGGTAGCAAACAACAAAGAAAGCAGCATATGTAATACTTACAGCGAGTGTAGATCTACAAGAATACCCAGGGCTTCTTCCTGAGTTACTTTCTAAGCCTTGGTATTCCCTGCCCTGTTGTGTGGAAGTTAGCACTGCATTAGATGTTGTTGAACATATTTGATATGAAAGCATTGTCTGTTTGCTACCAGTATCTAACGAGTCTCTCCCTCAGAGTTGCCAGCAAGGTGCTGATTAATTAACTGAAGTAGTGAAGCTGAATCATAGAACAGCTGTTTAGAGAATTGTCATTAACTTGGTCTCCTTTCCTGTCTATTAGCTTTCTTGCAGCGATTCCACTAAAATGCAAATCTGGGAAGCTCGGCATTAGAGCCCACCTTAACCTCTGTGCCTTCTTGGAGGCCAAAAATAAAAGGATTGGGGTGGACTCTCTCTCTCTCTCTCTCTCTCTCTCTCTCTCTCTCTCTCTCTCTCTCTCTCTCTCTCTCTCTCTCTCTCTCTCTCTCAATTGGCTGAGAAGCTGAGAAGCCAAACAGAAGCAAGGGATTTTGGAAACTTCATAGACGCAGTTCATCTTGTCACCCATCTTTGGCAGGTGACAACAGAAGAGTTGGATGAACTAAATGGCAGCTGGAAATTACAGATCTAGTGAGCTTTCTGAGCAGTCAGGCCCTTTGGCCATGCCTCCTTAGGACCTCCTGGTGGTGGAAAGGAAAAGGCATTGTGCAGTGGCTAGCAAGGAGAGGTAGATGTAGCTGTTTTTCTGGAAGGATGACAGTTGGCAAAGAACTCTGACCTGTGGACCTTAGTTGCCCCAAGAAGAAGGGAGGTTATTCAGAGAAGCAGGATCTGTATCAAGTGACAGATTGGAAGGAGTACCCAGCTGATGAGACAAGGGTCCACTAAACATTATGTGATCACTGTAAGAAATATAAGATGTTCTTTACATCCTTCCTTCCTTTCTCCCTTCTCCCTTTTTCCTTCCCTCTTCCTTCCTTTGTTCCTACTTCTTTTCTTCTTCCATCCCTCCTTTCCTTTCTCCCACTTTTATTCTCTCCTTTCTGTCTTTTCCATTCCTTCTGTCCTGTCTTCCTTCTTTTGCCCATTTCTTTTTTCCTTCTCCTTTGTTTCACATATATTTCCAAATCTACCTGCAGATTTTGTGAAAGGACACAAATCTGCCACAAATGTGGCCAAAAAATTAATTCATAACCTGGGCTGTCACTGTTTCATCCCTGGCCTCCTCTGGAAACTTCTGCTAAGCTCTTCTTATTCCCTCTGACATGACTTGCAGAGCCTTGATGTGAGAGAACTGGATGTTAACACTTTCTGTTGCAGTAATGGTCACCCTTTGCCATTTCAATTGTCGTGGCTCCCATCCATGTCACACTCACTTTATCAAAGAGCTAAGGAATTTTCAACTTGCAAAAAGTGGAAATTAAAGATTGCTTAAATAGCCCATAATCAGGTCATCGGGGCATATAATAAAGGAACCTACTACATCCCCAACGTGCAGCAGGTGCTTTTTCTTTTAATGAAGCAGATAAATGCAGAAATGAATGCATTGATACAGACAGAGCATCTGCCTCATGATAAAATTAAGTCTTGTGACAGAAATAAATCACTGTGGGGGAGAATGGAACCCATTATCCAATAGGATTTTTTCTTTCTTTCTTATGTGACAGGGCTTATTGGATTCCCCAATGCCAGGCAGCTAAGTGCATCCACAATTTGATGATAAATCAGAAAGACTGCAGGATTTGAAATTTAACAACTACTTATTTTTTCTGTGATGTAGAGATTGGGGGAAAATTTTGGTGAGTAACTATTAAATTGGGAATCTCCTTTTTTTTGCTGATAATCTGATCCTCTGATTCTATGTCACATCATCACACAATGCCAACAACCAGCAGTAAGTAAAATAGATTTTGGACTAAGATAAATAAGGGAACTACTTATCTTTCCCTTTCTTTCCCAATATTCAGTTTTATCTAAAGAGTACCATAGAAAGGTTATTTTTTGACATAAAAATATACTGCTCTTATTACACTTGCCTTTTCATCCACTTCAATACTTTTTTAATGGCAATAAAACCATAGTTTTCTTTTTAAACCATTTTCACATTTGGACAATAGAAAAAGAAAGTCCATCTATCATGTTAAAAAAGAACACAAGATCTAATAGAGCTCAGGATTGTTTTACCATGTTTGATAAATGTGACTTGCAAAGGCATACCTTCATGTTTTAATGATTTCCTTTATTATACCATGCTATTAATTAGTGGGAGTGGGGACAAATGATTCATTTCTCCGGGATGGACCTTTATTTTCCCACACTCAGCCTGTAGAGCATAGTGAATACTAACCCTCGCAGTAGCCACAATTACTATGCTGAACAATATAGATATCCTGGTAAAGAAAGGATACAGGTTCCAGGAGTTCATTCCCCAGGCCTGCCATGCTGATCCTGCCCCTGGGCCATGCTGAGATGGTGATTGAGACTGGGTGTGGTGATACACGTCTGTAATCCCAGCATATGAGAGTCACTAGAAGTCCATTCTATGCATTGAGACCCTGTACACCATGTACACCCTCCCCTAAATACAAACAAACAAACGAATGAATAAATAAATAAATAAATAAATAAAGTAAGTAAGGAAAGGAAAGAGATGAGTGAATTTTCCCTCTCCTGGTAATTTTTAGTGAGACCATGGAATTCTGTATCTTTAAAAGTAACCCTATCCATTATGCACAAGTATCCTAGCAATTGAGCAACTGACATCTCTGAGGACATTAAGAAATGGGGTATTTCAAGTCAAGGGATACTTCCAAAGTCAGGCTAGGATCAGTTTTCTCATAAAGGAAATCAAGCTCATGGTAAATCTGCTATAGTTGATGTTTCACCTTATGTCTTCCCTTGTAAAAGTGCAAGGATGGGGTTGGTTGAAGAAGCATTAAACATTGATCAGTGGTAATTATAGAAGTCTCTTTGAGGAGCTTTGGCTGCCGCAAGCTCAGCCTATCTTCAGAAAGAGCTAACTCCATGTGACAACGCTAGAAAAGTTGTTAAAGAACTGTAAACTCGTACTGTTGAATACTAACTCTTAATTAGAATGTGGTACCAAATGATGCTTTTTGAGTATCCCCAGAGATTTAGTGAAGCTATTAGTCCAAAAGTCAGGAATATAACCAATCAAATCATAATCAAGGATGAAACATTAGCAAGCAATGGAGTAAGGCAACATATATTCAGCAAAAGTTGTGGCCATCAGGGCAAGGGTTACCAACATGGCATCTTATGTTGCATGTGAATCAGATGACAGAAACAAAAGGAAAAATGGAGAACCTAAAAACAAGCAACTCAAGGAATGCCCAAAAATCTAGAACATGCTTCTGCCTCAGATATTCACAGCGACCTGATGTATTATTTCCAGAGAACAGAAATCACTGATCTCCTTGATATTTGCTGTCCTGATAGTGAGAAAAGGGCTAAAAAAAAGTCAAGCAAGGGACTCTGGCATGATCCCAGAGATATGGTTCTCAAAAGTGCATGCTGCCTTTATTTAAAGAAAACAATCATGGAAATACATTTCTAGCTTTGTTTTCCACAAAAGTTACAAACAGAAAAGATTAGTGCCACAATATTGAATTGACACATTCTCCAGGAACCTCAAGATAAAGGACCAGAAAAATACAACTCATGTTGTCCTTCATTGTGTGTTTATGTCTCTGTTTGGAGTCAACTACTCAATACCCCACACATGAGACACTTTCTTTTCCTGTGACTTGCTCCCATCAAACACGCTAAGTGAAATTGTGTAAGGATGGCAATACAATATATGACTATGGGTCTGCCTCACAAAGCCCTGAATCTTCTCCATAGCAGAGGAAAAAATCTTGAAACAGAAAGCTGTGTGCATTTCAATCTGTTAGATTTAGTCAGAGTTTTCTCTCTGTCACCATAGAGAAATCTACTTTGTGATAACACTAGAAATTGTGGTCATGTTTGAAAACTCTGTTGATGAACAAAAATCCAAAGCTACTTTATCCAAAAGAGAAAACTGTAAGACCTGGAGAGGTGGCTGTGCTACCCACATGCACAATATGTTAATAAGATCGGTCCAGGACAACTATTTTTCAGCACAGAGGCCCATATTCTTTCTACCACACCCACCATCAAATCTTATATTTTCTTTTTTTTTTTTTTTTTTGTTCTTTTTCAGACAGGGTGTCACTATGCAGTCCAGGCTGGCCTTAAGCTCACTTTGTAGCTCTGGCTGGTCTCGAACTCACAACAATCCTCCTGCCTCAGCCTCCCAAGTGCTGGGATTACAGGCCTGCACCATCACACCCTGCAAATTCTTAACTTTGTTTTTTTGGGTTTTTTTTTTTTTTTTTTTTTTTTTTTTTTTGCAGAACCGTGTATTGAACTCAGACCCTTGTGCTTGCCAGGGAAGCACTTATTCCACTGAGCCATCTCCCCAGCCCCCAAATCTTATATTTTCTTACCCTCTAAAATACTAACACTGAAGAGGAAAATTCTAAGGAAATCAGCAGTATGCTCCTTCAATCCCTGGCAACTTAGGTGAATGTATTTCCAATAGTCTATAGAACTTAAAACAGTTGTAGAGTAGATACAAAAAGAGGATAGAAAAATGTGCAGCTGTATATTTTTTGGAGGATGGGGTTTGAGGTTTGACTTTAAGTTTAGTAAACACATCTTAGTATATTTCCTGGGCTATCAGGATTCATTCAGCTGACACCTGTTTCAGGCCATGCAGAGATCTTCCCAAAAAAGCATTCAAGGTGCAGGGAGCAGCAAGCGCAAAGACCATAAAGCAGAAATGCATTCCAGGAATAGGAAAGTGGCCCAGGTAATCCCACCAGAGGAGGGGATAGAGCAGACAGACAGTTAGGGGTCAGCAGCTTTAGGCACTTTGAAACCCTAGATAGGCAGTTGTAATTTATTTTCATGGCAACAGGAAGTGAATGGAGGATTTTAAGCAGGGGCATGATAAGAATCAGACTGATATATTTTTTAAAAAGTCACTTTAACCACAATGTGAAAAATGGATTGAAAGACTCAGATAACACTCATGAAAGTGCTTTTGAAAAAAAAATATATTAAGGCAAATTCTCAATAATACTGTGGCTGTCATCATAAAAACAGCAATGCAATCCTCAAAAACAAAATGCAGCTTTGTTTTTGTTTTTTTTCCAAAGAATGTCTTAAATTTGAGCACTGGTCAAAGGCCCATGGCTTGAACCTGTTCTGAAATGGTGAGTGACAGATCTCTAATAGGCGCATGACAGAACTCGTGCAGGGCGTCACCAGGATAGGTCATCACTGGCATGTGAGCCACCTGTGCTGCCACAGCTGACTGAGGGAGCCCCAGTTCTAACACAAGACATTCTCTGGTACTCATGTTAAGACCATTTCAGAGTTTTGTCACCTAAGCATTCCAGTTGAAGAGGGCAAATGACACCTTTGCAAAACCCAGAGAGGCTCTGCTTTCCAAAAGCAGTAATATGAGTGACCCGAGGCACAGAAGTTCCTCCACAGCCTGAACTGAGAAGAGTAAACATTCCATGACCATGGGCTTGAAAGCTGGGGTGATTAAAACTCCACTGGAGACTTCCTAGGACGAAGGTGACGAAGGCGTAGCAGCCGCCTGCACCTGAGATAAATGAAAACTATTTAATTTCATTCTACCAATCTCCATTCACTAGGGACTATGCACCATTAACCTAAGGCAGAATTCACCTCTGAGGTGGCTGCCTGGGGATGATGAATCCCTAGGGATTCCAGATAAGACAGAAAATAAAAAGCACTAAAGGAACCTTTGATAAATCTCTTTAAGGAAATCACTGATTGTGTTACTGGTCTCTAGTAAAAGATAATTTAACAGTTCAAGAACAACAGTAGCCACACAATATGAACAGAAAATGATGGGTTTTTTGTTGTTGTTGTTTTTAGCAGAATAGGAAACCAGCTAGAATACCAAGTTTCCTAAAGAAATAGGTTTGAGCTGGAATCTCAGCTACATCTCTTGCTACTTGAGTGACATGTGGATCATGATTGTAAAATTAAAGTCATATTGATCAGCACAATAGATTATGAATCTGTTTCACTGAAGCCCTATTGTAAGACCAAGGGAAAGATTATTTCATGGCAGAAGCCCTACACTAGGTGTGTTTAAGAACTTTCCAGCAGTACTTGTGATTTTAAAAGCCTCCACCTGCTTTCAGATAGAGAAGACATCTTCAAAAGAACAGGAATCCTTCAGATAGGACCCTCTAGAAATGTTCTCAATCTCTACACCATACCTAAGTAATAAGACTTAAATTTGAAAAGCAGTCATAGTTTTGAAGCTGGTGGTTTAAAAAAAAATTATAAGCACTTAACTTGTGGCAGAGTTCATATTCCTATTTTAATGTGAAATAGAAAGAGCTTTGGGCAAAAATAAAATATGCCTTTTCTAAAATGGGTTTTCAGAACTTGGAAGGCAAAGGAAACAGAAACTCACAATAGGACATGAAACTCCATGGTCATGGGTGTTGTTAAGAATGACGTCTACCTGGTGTGCTGGAGACATCTGGGGGCAGCAGCCCCTAGAGCTATGTCCTAGCCCACCACTGCCAGCTGGGTCACCCCTAGCAAGCCCTAGCCATTGTATCCTCTTGGATCCCACTCATCTGTTTAATAAGCTAATTATCCATGTGTCTTGTCAGACCCAGCATTTTTACATATTGAGGGCCCCAAGGTCACAAAGCCTAAGAAGGCATTGTTAAGTGGCACAATGTTCAGATGTTCATTTTGAGACTCACTCAGAGTTTTGCACCCAGCTTTAAGTTTCTCTTTACCCTGCCTACTGAATTCCAGATTTTCCCGAGATGAGGATAGCCTTCATCTCAGGAAATGGACAAAAGGTCACACTTGGGAGAAAGAAAATCACTAAGAGGAAGGGGGAAAATGGAACAGGAGAAAAGAGAAGGTACAGAACATTGCTTTGACATAGATGTGGGCCAAAATGTGGTTCTGAAATGTGTTGACTAAGAAGAAAGACAGAACAGTGTCAAGGGATGAAGAAAGGGGGAGTCAAATGTTTGTCCTGAAGTCTCAAAGTCATGAATCCCTTACCATATGGGCAGGGGACCCCTGATGCAGAGAGACTTGGCAAGTAATCCCAAGAGTCTTAAAGGGTGACACAGCTTCTCAAAGGAGCTTAGCAGAAGTTTCCAGAGGAGGCCAGGGATGAAACAGTGACAGCCCAGGTTATGAATTAATTTTTTTGGCCACACTTGTGGCAGATTTGTGTCCTTTCACAAAATCTGCAGGTAGACTTGGAAATATATGTGAAACAAAGGAGAAGGAAAAAAGAAATGGGCAAAAGAAGGAAGACAGGACAGAAGGAATGGAAAAGACAGGAAGGAGAAAATAAAAGTGGGAGAAAAGGAAGGAGGGATGGAAGAAGAAAAGAAGTAGGGACAAAGGAAGGAAGAGGGAAGGAAAAAGGGAGAAGGGAGAAAGGAAGGAAGGATGTAAAGAACATCTTATTTTTCTTACAGTGATCACATAATGTTTAGTGGACCCTTGTCTCATCAGCTGGGTACTCCTTCCAATCTGTCACTTGATACAGATCCTGCTTCTCTGAATAACCTCCCTTCTTCTTGGGGCAACTAAGGTCCACAGGTCAGAGTTCTTTGCCAACTGTCATCCTTCCAGAAAAACAGCTACATCTACCTCTCCTTGCTAGCAACTGCACAATGTCTTTTCCTTTCCACCACCAAGAGGTCCTAAGGAGGCATGGCCAAAGGGCCTGACTGCTCAGAAAGCTCACTAGATCTGTAATTTCCAGCTGTCATTTAGTTCATCCAGCTCTTCTGCCAAAGATGAGTGACAAGATGAGCTGCATCTATGAAGTTTCCAAAATCCCTTGCTTCTGTTTGGCTTCTCAGCTTCTCAGTCAGTTTTACAGAGTAAGGTACAGGATTATAATATAAACCTTGAGGGGACTTCACTAACCTCATCAGAAACCTAAGCTACATCTTTTGGTATATAGGCCCTGATCTATCATGGTCTTAACCATCCAGCAGAAAAGTATAAAAATGAGGTATATAATGCAGGGTCATAATAATAAGTTGAGCTGTAAATGGCTATAGTCAACAACTTCTTCAGATAACTCACTATTATTGTGGAATGCGGGACTGTGTTGGATTGTGTCGCCGAGTTCAGGCACCTAAATTGGTTTAATGACAATGGAGTGCCCATCTTTGGCAGGCCTAGAAAAAAAGGGAGTTTACAAAGGAAAAATAATGATGTGTGTGTATAAACAATACAGTTAGGATAAATATGTCGTGCTTCTGCATAATTCTATGAAG
>PVKA01054953.1:0-10531 GCA_004027165.1 Ctenomys sociabilis
CCTGAACATATTTTTGATACTACTAGTAGTCAGCACCCACACTGCTTCAAAGATTAACACAATTTGTGACAGTATTCATTGTACCTGCTACTTCGAACAATTTCAAACTGTAGCTCTTTCACTAAGCGAGATGGATAAGCATGCCATTTGTTTTTCCTTTTTGAGATTTTACTTTTCAGAAACACTCGTTTCCACTGACAACTGACAATTATTCCCGTGCTTTCATCTTGTAAACCTGAACCTATGTGGAGTACTCCAGGTTCATGCTTAAATGACAGTGCCTCAATAAGAGAAACAATTGTGCTGCATTTTTCCTCCTGTTACCTGAAAACATAATGGGTGAACATTTATTAAATATATTCTGACAAATGTCCAGGTTATGTTTATCAGCTGGAATTCTTTTACTTAATGTGTGGGTATTTTGCATTGTGATATTTAATCAAGACATTAATATGAGTAGAAGGTTGTTGATTTAAGACAAGTTTGAGATCCACTAAAACTAATTGTTGTACGTTTGTCCTTTTTTTGGTGGTTGTGGAAGCTTCATATTTTCTTTGGACATCATTAGACGTCTTAGCTCTTGAAGTACAACTTTAATGCTATAAGAATTTTGCCATTTTGCTAACACTGGTATGCTGCGTGCATCCATCATTCCACTGGAATTATTTATTCCATTCATATTAATTTTTGTTACGAATCTAACTGATGGAGGAGCTTCTGGGTATTTAGGTCCACATTCTACTTTCAGGCTACATATTCTGTTTTCATAATTTGTCCTTGGTGGCCCAATAATCATGCCTGTCTACCTCGTAAGGGTCATATCTTCATCATCATCAAGGCCCCAGCTAACTGTACCATCGTCTACTCCTTTTTGTCCTTCTTCAAGTTCTTCCAACAAGCGAAAATTATGAGGAACTTTAACTCCTGTGGAGACCGCCATCTTCTCCTACAGCCCGACGCAGCCGCCTGAACCGGACTATCGAAATTACTTCTAGCTAAATGCTTACCACTTATGTGTGTGTGTGTGTGTGTGTGTGTGTGTGTGTGTGTATGTGTGTGTGTGTGTAGCTCAGACTTGAGTTCACCATGTAGCCCAGGCTGGCCTTGAGCTCTGCCAGTCTTCTTGCCTGAGCTTCCTGAGTGCTGGGATTACAGAAATGTGCCAACTTCTAAATTAAACTTCTAAAGAACAGCCAGGAATGTGCACAGCCATGGTGCCAGCACTGAGGAGGCTGAGGCAGGATGATTGCTAGAAGTTCAAGGCCAGCCTGGGCTGCATGGCAAGACCCTGCCCTAAAAGCAAATAAACAAAAAACTCATGTTCACAACAAAGATTAGCATAAAAGTAGCAAAACACTGGACTAGCATGGTTAATTTTGCTTGTGAGTGTGGAGATCTTTGTTACTTGGCTTTCCTCACAGCAAACACATGATGATTTGAGCGACGACCAGAGAATCTTGTCAGGATCCTCTCTGTTGGTGCTATGAGGCCTAAGCAAAGTTTTTGTCTCGATAATATAAAAGAAGACTGTCTCTTGCTTGCTGCCTTAATATGTTTTCTGGGGCCAAGGATATATAGTTCAGTGGCACAGTGCCTGCCTGGCAAGTGTGAGGTCCTGAGTTGGATTCCTGGTACCAAAAATGATGTTTTTCTGTTGCTGAAACGCTGTGGCTGATGGGCTGTCAGGATAGCTCAGCAGACTAAGTGCCCATTTAGGCAAGTGCAGGGACCCAGTTTCAATCCCTGGCACCACATCCCCTGCCCCCGGGGCACACTGAGTCAGACACTGAATCCAGGCATGGTGGCACACACCTGTAACCCTAGCACTGGGGAGGCTGTAAACAAGAGGATTGACTATGAGTCTAAGGTGCACAGTGATACCTGGTACCAAATACACCGAGAAGAAAAATATACTGGCAGTACATTGAGTTCCATAGAAACAGCACTGGGAAAGTCAAAGCCCCGGGCACTGGGCGACCTCACTGAGGAGAACAAGTAAACATGGGCAAAGGAGACCCTAAGAAGCTGAGAGGCAAGATGTCATCATACGCATTCTTTTTACAAACTTGCCAGGAGGAGCACACGAAGAAGCACCCAGGTGCTTCCATTAACTTCTCAGAGTTTCCTAAGAAGTGCTCAGAGAGGTGGAAGACCATGTCTGCTAAAGAAAAAGGAAAATTTGGAGATATGGCAAAAGTGGACAAGGTTCGTTATGAAAGGGAAATGAAAACTTATATTCCTTGTAAAGGAGAAACAAAAGAAGTTCAAGGCTCCCAACGGGCCCAAGAGGCCTCCTTCGGCCTTCTTGTTCTGTTCTGAGTATCGCCCAAAAATCAAAGGAGAACATCTTGGCCTCTCCTTTGGTGATGTTGCAAAGAAACTTGGAGAAATGTGGAATAATACTGCAGCAGGTGACAAGCAGCCCTACGAGGCGGCTGCTGAGCTGAAGGAGAAGTATGAAAAGGACATCGCTGCCTACTGGGCTATAGGAAAACCTGATGCAGCAAAAAAGGGGGTTGTCAAGGCTGAAAAAAGCAAGAAAAAGAAAGAGGAGGAGGAGGAGGAAGAGGAGGAAGAGGATGATGATGATGATTTAAGTTGGTTCTAGCGCAGTTTTTTTTAAAATTGTCTATAAAACATTTAACCCCACTGTACTCCTCCTTACTCTTTACTCCTTTTGAAGAAAAAAAAATTGAAATGTAAGGCTGTGTAAGATTTGTTTTAAACTGTCCAGTTTTTGTTTTTGTTTTTGGTACAGTTAATACATTACCCTATGTGTAGATAGTCCTGTCCTGGTGGTATTTTCTTTCTTTCCTTTTTATTTTGGTGGTATTTTCAATAGCCACTAACCTTGCCTGGTACAGTATGGGGGCTGTAAATTGGCATGGAAATTTAAAGCAGGCTCTTGTTGCTGAACAGCACAAATTAGTTATATATGGGGACGGTAGTTTTTCATCTTCAGTTGTCTCTGATGCAGTTTATACAAACTAATTGCTGTTCTGTTAACTGAATACCACTCTGTAATTGCAAAAATAAATAAATAAATAAATAAGTTGCAACTGTTTCGTTGACATTCTGAATGCTAAGGAATATAATTTTTTTATTAGAAAAATACTGCATCTGATACAAAAGTTACATTTCTCTTAACCATCCAGCAGAAAAGTATAAAAATGGAGGTATATAGTCATATTAATATACTGAGTTGTTAATGGCTTAAGTCAACAACTTCTGTGGATAAACCGCTTCTATTGTGGACTGCTGATCTGTGTTGGATTGTTTTATTAAAAAATACAGCCGGGCGTGGTGGCGCATGCCTGTAATCCCAGCACTCGGGAGGCTGAGGCAGGAGGATTGTTGTGAGTTCGAGACCAGCCTGAGCTACAAAGTGAGCTTAAGGCCAGCCTGAACTGCATAGTGAGACCCTGTCTCGAAAAGACAAAAAAAAAAAAAAAAAAAAAAAAAAAAAAAAAAAATATATATATATATATATATATATATATATATATATATATATAAAATTAGCCATCCATGTTGTGAAAATCTGTAACATATGTATTGTTGTATGTTACCCTGTTAGTGTCATTTTTTCTCTGTTTTTGCTATTTTTCACTCTTCAAGTTAAAAAAATACTGTGGTTGGGTGCTTGTTAAGAGCTGTTTTTTAAAGGTCAGGTGTGGTAGCTCACACCTATAATCCCAGGACTCAAGGAGGCTGTGACAGGATTATTGCAAATTTGAGACCAGCCTGAACTGCATAGCAAGATCCTATCTCTAGGGCTGGGAAGATGGCTCAGTGGGATAAGCACTTCCCTGGCAAGTACAAGGTCCTGGGTTAAATTCCCTGTTGCACCAAAAAAAAAAAAAAAAGGACCCTGTCTCCAAAATTTTTACTATTAGAGATTGAACCCAGAGATCATGAACTGTCTCCAGCCCTATTATTTTAGATTAGGTTTCACTAAATTGCCTAGCTGTGGGCTGGGGAGATGGCTCGGCAGCCTAGGGCATGCTGGCAAGTCAAGGACTGAGGTTCAATCCCCAGTACTGCATGCCATGCCAGCCATCGAAACCAGGTGTGGTGGTGCACACCTGTAGTCCCAGTGAGGGGTAGGCTAACACAAGAGGATCATTGAAAGTTTGAAGCCATCTTAGGTTACACAATGAGGCTGTCCCCAAGAAAGGCAAAGACAAAATGGTTGACAAATCTTACCTTTGGGTCACAAGACCCTCTGCTCACACTGCAGCAGGTCTCATGGCTGATTATTAGCAGGCTTCACCTCACCCACTTTCCCCAGCTAGAGGCAGTGCAGTGAACACCTGAAGGTGAGCAGAACCAGGCCCAGAAATGCACAACAGTAATCCTAGCAAGCATTGAGAGACACTAGGAGTCCTGGCTGGGTCACAAAATCCACATCCCACAAGTGCATAGTCCCAGGACCCTGGTGAAAAGCCACAGAGGGCCCAGCTGTTCTCTGTCATCCTGCTGTCTCCAACAAGACAGGTAAGAACCCAGGAACTGAGGAAAGCTGTTCCTTCTACTCACAGTGACAGAGCCTAATTCAATCCCAATCCCTGATACACATACACACAGGAATCAGAACCTCAACTACAAAACGAAACTCAACAGCAAGGCTTTTATTACCACATTTCCCACACAGCAGGAAGTAGCCTAACCATGGCAGACAAGGACAAGTGGTGTCAACAGTGTCCATGAAAATGGTAAGTGAGGTCTGGAAGCTCCCAAGAGAATGCTCTGCTGCTCTTGGGCAGCATGGGACCCTGTCCATGCCCTCCCCTAGTCATGCAGGCCTGTTCTGGGCTCCACCACTCATAGTTCACTACTATGAAGGGGATAGGGGCAGTTCACTGGACACAGGTGACTGACATGCACAGTGGGGACTTGCCTAGTGTTGGAGGTGGGATGGCTTCTGTCATAGGAGCTGGAAGTGACATAATTGGCAGTAATCTGGGCAGGCAGAGAATGCAGCATAGTCCCCAAAGCTCCCCATGCAGGTGCATGCACAGAATCTCCCAGGATCTGGTGGAGTGCAGCATGGCATCTGGATGTAGGCCTCACTTCTTTCAGATGGAACCCTCATGGAGTCTGCTTGCCCCATCTCCTTTCTAAGATGGGGTTTCTCCTACTGACACAGCTGTTAGCCACTGACAGCTTTTCCACTGGTGCTGACTTCCTGGGACCTCTGCGGTATGGATTTTCTTGTGCTGGTAGAGGGTTGAACTGTGCTTAAAGGCTTTTCCGCATTCAGCACATGTGTAGGCTTTCTCCCCGGTGTGGAACTGCTGGTGCCGATTGCGGTAGGAGCGGGTGGTGAAGGTTTTCTCACACAGGCTGCACTCATATGGCCGCTCTCCAGTATGAACCTTCCAGTGCTGGTACAGGCCCGAGCGGGTCACATAGGTCTTCCCACAGTGCTCGCATACAAAAGGCCTCTCTCCTGTGTGGACTCTCTGGTGAAGAACAAAGCTCTTATTGTATTTGAAAAATTTCCCACACTCTCTGCACTCGTAGGGCCTTTCTCCAAAGTGGACCTTCCGATGACGAATGAGGGTGGACAGCACACTGAAGGCTTTACCACACTTGCTGCACTCACATGGCCGCTCTCCAGTGTGAGTCCGCTCATGCAGCGCCAAGGCATCTTTTCGACTGAAGGTCTTCCCACATTCACTGCACTGGAAAGGCCGTATGCCCATGTGAGTCTTTTGGTGCTTCCTCAATTTGGATGCATAGCTGAAGGCTTTCCCACACTCACCACATACATGGGTGGCATCTTCAGAGGGGTTTTTCTGGTCATCAGAGGAGGCCAAGTTCTTGGTGGGGACACTTCCACCAACTGGGTATCGGAAATGTCTCCCTTCAGGGTGGGCTATCAGGTGGTTAAGGAGAGTAAAGGACTTCAGGAACCTTTCTCTACAGTTACCACACTTGAAGGGCTTCTGTGCGGTGTGGATGGCCTGCTGTGGCTCATGACTGGGGCTGGGGAGGGCTGGTCTGCGCTCAGGATTCCCATGTACCTTCCTCTCACTGAGAGGAGCTTCCTGCTGGAGGCAGCCTGCAGTGGCTGGGTTGTCACTCTTCTCTCTACATGTGCAGAGCTGGTCTCCCACATGAATTCCACAACTCTTCACTTGTTTGGGAGGAGATTCTTCATCCTTCACTCTACAAAGGCAACCTGAAAGCAAAGAAGGCAGTTACTAGAACTGGACTGGAAGGAGGTACCACCCTCTTTACAAGGGGTCCAGGGAATTGCTGGAAGGTCACCTGGAAAGATGTAGGTGAGGCTATGCTAAACCAGCAGGCATGGGCTTTATCAACCAGAGTAGGAATGACTTGAATTAAGATGAGGACACAAAAACAGCTAAGCATGGTGGTGCACACTCCGGAAGGCTGATGTGGGAATTCCAAGTCTGAGCCCAGCCTGGGCAACCTGGCAGATCATGTCTCAAAATAAGAAAGGATTGGGTCCGTAGTTCAATAAGAAGGCTCTGGATGCAATCCTTAGTACCAAACAAATAAATGGGGTGCAGTGCAGGGAAGAGACCCTGGTCTCTTCTACTTCAAATCTGTATTAAATTTTCAAGTGTATGGGATATACTACTTTTTTTTTTTTTTTTTTTTGGCGGAACTGGGGATTGAACTCAGGCCCTTGCGCTTGCCAGGGAAGCACTTTTTCCACTGAGCCATCTCCCCAGCTCTCAAGACTCTGGTCTCTTAAGAGTCCTCTACAGAGGGTTTTAGCAGGGACACAGTAGCTCTTGTCAGCTAGGTATTGTGAACAGGCAGAAACTTAGTCCCAGCAACACTGTAAAATAGTAGATGGTACTCATGGACTAATTAAGCATCAGCTGGTATTCAAATACTAGTTACAGATATGTGCGTGTCTTGAGTCATACACAGAACGGTCACTAGCACGCTGCTTTGCCCAGGCACAAAGAAAGGAAAAGTGAGAAACAAGGCAGAAGTAGGCCATCGAGAGCCTGAGAGTCACACAACAGATGGCAAGACAGCAGTGTCTAGATGCAGAGGTAGGTATGGAGGGCAGTCTGACTGTAACACAAAACACCATTATACCCAGGCACCCAGCCTAGTCCGAGCCTCTTCCTGACACCCAGGTACCCCAGGTACACACATCAAGGCCAGTGCTAGTATAGACCTGAGTGGGCCTCGAGTTTTCCCACAATCTAACAGAAAGGGCCTCTTTCCATGGTGGACGCTAGTAAAGAAGTAAACTTTTGTATTTGAAGACCACCTCACAGTCCCTGAGCCTTTCTCCAAGGAGACCCAAGCCCCTGCTGTATCAGCCATGTCATATCTACCCCAACTGCACAGCAGGGCTCAAAACCCCGATTCAGCTCAGTAAACACATGTAATTGGGCCAGCCAAATAGCTCAGTGGATTAAAGTGCCTGCAAGCAGGTGCAGGGGCTGGGGATTCAATCCCTGGGCCTGCCATGCTGGCCCCACCCCCGGGGTATACTGAGAAAGCAACTGAGATTGGGCGTGGTGGCACCTGCCTGTAATCACAGCTCTTCGGAGGCTGTAAACAGGTGGATCACTATGAGTCTGACCTAGTAGTGAGACCCTGAACACCTTGTAGACTTTTCCATTAAAAATAAATAAAAAACCACACGTGATTTGTGGAGATTGAACCTAGTGGCTTGAGTGTGCCATACACGTGCTCCACCACTGAACTACCTCCAGCCTATTTTTTTTTGGTGGAACCTGGGATTGAACTCAGGCCTTTGCACTTGTCAGGCTAGCACTTATCCTGCTATCTCCCCCCACCTCCAGAAAGCACAGCTAAACAAGCTGTGGTGGCTGAGCAGTTCCTCTTCCTGATGGGCTGGAAAGGCTCCACCTGACCTCAGCTTTCTGTCTCCTATCTTTATTTCTCCATTCTCTCACTGTACAAGGGCTGCACTGGACCAACAGTCTCACTACACTATCCACTCTGGACTTCAACTTTCCACCCTCAGTCACAGCCTCCCCAGCAGTAGGATTATAGCTGTGCATCACCATCCCCAGCTCCTTTGTACTAAAAAAAAAAATTAATTTTAAGATAGGATTAGGCCAGCCTGATAGTTCAGGGGATTAAAGTGCCTGATCAGGCAGACACAGGGGCCAGGGTTCATCCCTGGTTTGCCCTGCCCGCCCCAACCTGGGATGCACTAAGACTTCAGATTGAGACTGGGCATGGTGGTGCCAGCATTTCGGAGGCTGAAAAACAGAAAGGATCACTGCAAGTTTTATCTGTGTAGTGAGACCCTGTAAACCCTGTACTAAGTACATTAAAAAAAAAAAAAAAAAAAAAAGACAGGATCTGAGCTGGACATGGAAGTGTGCAACTGTAATCGAAGAACTGTTACAGGCTAGGCAGCCAGATTTAAAGTTGAGACCAGTTTGGGCAAATTAGTTAGTTAGACCTTACCTCAAACAACAACAAAATAAAACAACTGACATTTAATTCCTGGTACAGGTAGTGTGTAAAACCATAAAGAAGGAAATGAGAGGCCCAGGAAGACAGTAGAATAAGTGCTTGCCCGGCAAGCACAAGGTCCTGAGTTCAATCCCCAGTACTGGGGGGGAGGGGGGAAAAGGAAATGAGTAAGGACATAGCAGCTCAGTCAACACTGCGAAACAACCAGCCCTGGCAACACTGATGGATCACGCTGACAACCCATAGTCAGGCCACATTCTCCACACATTTGTATACATGTGGAATGGCCTCAAGAATACACCATCTCCGGGCCAGAGGGACAGCTCAGAGAACTAAAGTGCCGGCTTAGGCAATCTCTGGCGAGCACAGGGACTGTGGGTCAATCCCCAGCACCGCATGCTGCACTAGCCCCTCCTCCAGGGTGGGCTGAGCTGGCCAGAGTTGGGCATAGAGGCACATTCCTGTAATCCCAGCACTGGAGAGGCTGAAAGCAGGAGGATCACAAGTCCAAGCTGCATAGTGAGACCCTACAACAACCAACTACATTAAAAAAAAAAAAAAAAAAAGAATACACCATCTGTTAGAACACACAATCCTGCATAGACTTTTCAATACAGTACATATTGTTTTTGTATTTCAGGGAAGGGTCTAAAGGGCATTCAGGGTCTCACTACTAAATTGGACTTGTAGTGATCTGCCTGTTTACAGCCTCCCAAGAGCTAGGATTATAGGTTTGCACCACCATGCTCAATCTCAACTGCCATCTCAGCATGCCCCAGGGGCGGGGCTCGCATGGCAGGCCTGGGACCCAACCTCTGGCTCCTGTGCCTGCTTGCAGGCACTTTAATTCACTGAGCTATCTGGCCAGCCCAATACAGCACATATTGTTATCTTTAAATGTGCTTGCCTGGGAGATAGCTCAGTGGAATAAGTGCTTGTCTGGCAAGTGCAAGGTCTTACCTGAATTTGATCCCTGGTACCACCAAAAAGAAAGTTACTCAGAGTACAAGATATTGACATTTAGGGGCCAGGGAGATGGCTCAGTGGAATAAGTGCTTCCCTGGCAAGCACAAGGGCCTGAGTTCAATCCCTAGTTCCGTTAAAAAAAAAAAAAAAAGATACTGACATTTAATTGTCCAAACAGTATTAGCGCAAACCTTTCTTTTCAATGAACTAAGAGAAATTAGTACTCTATTATCTTAACTACCTATTGGTGTTGCTATGCAGTTCAGGCTGACTTTGAATTAATTATGCAGCTAAGTCTGGCCTTGAACTCACAGGGATCCTTTTGCCTCAGCCTCCCAAGTGCTGGGAGGTACACCACCATGCCTGGCTTCTTCACAGATTTTAAAGAATCAAAATCATACAAAGTATATCCTTTGTCCACAAAGGAATTAAAACAAACAGAAATGTATAGGATTTGAGCAAAACACCCCTAAATAACTAAGAATTGTAGGGCCAGGGAGATGGCTCAGTGGAATAAGCCTTCCCTGGCAAGCACAAGAGCCTGAGTTCAATCCCTGGTTCCATTAAAAACAAAAACAAAAAACTAAGAAGTTAAATATATATATATATATATATATATATATATATATATATATATATATATATATATGCATATACATACAAACAAACATACAAGATTACAGAGTATTTTGAGATGAATGAGAATGAAATACATCAAGCTACAGGATACAGCGAAAGCAACAGAAAAAATAAAATACGAAGACCCACATTTCTTCTTTTCCCTCTTTTCCTTTTTGCAGTGCTAGTGATTAAACCCACAGTATACGGCCATACTGCCCTAAATGCATGCAATCTCATCTGATCTCAGAAGCTAAGCCAGGTCAGGCCTGGTCAGTACTTAGATGGGAGATCAGACCCACAGCCTCACATGTTAAGCAAGTACTCTACCATTGAGCTACATCTCCAGCCCCACATGCTCATATTTAAAAAGATCTCACCAGTCAGTTAGCTCATGCCTGGCTGCCTGACTGCCTGCCTGCCTGCCTGCCTGCCTGTAGTAATCTCAACACCCTGGAAGCTAAAGCAGGTAGACTGAGTTGGAGGCTTGCCTAAG
>PVKA01054954.1:0-10531 GCA_004027165.1 Ctenomys sociabilis
ATATATATATATATATATATATATATATATATAATTCTCCAGGCCTGCTTGGTGTTACTAAGAAGCTGGACACCTGTACTATGCTGCCAGGGGCCCAGAAGCCACCCCCTCTGGCTTCCGTGACTTGGACTTGCCAGTCTGGTCTGGCTTGCCAGACATGCTGTTGGGAAACTCCTATAGTTGTCATTTCTTGTCTTTTTTGGCTGGCTATCTTTAGGTCCCCAAAAGTAGGGAGTATTTGGGCTGTAGGAGGATGTGCACAGGGAATACTAAGCATGATCCTGTGCCCTAAATGGGGACAAGTTTGTGGCCACTGGTCCTGGCCTCTGATGGGAGACTGTTAATTGCCCTGTGTGGCTCCATCCATTGTGTCTGGTCCCTGGGTGTCTTGTGATGTGGAGGGTCTTTCACCTCGCCTTGTCCAACCCTCTGTTTGTGCAGCTCCCATCTGGGGCTCTCTCCTGCCTGGCCCCTGACACCATACCTGTACTTGTTAGATACAGTTGTCCTCTTTGCCCACCCTGTCTGCCTCTGATGTCTTGGCTTTGGCAAAGGAAGTGGCTCAGGTGCTTGCATTGTGCCAGAGGCTCTGGTGTGGCCCTCATGGGAATGGCCCCAACTAACTTCTGTCTGTGACCTGTCACTGTGCCAGTGTTTGTTCACACTGTGCTTCGCTTGAGTCTCTAGGGCTGGGGGGACTTTTGCCTACAGTAGTAAAACCTCCTTACAGCAGGTGCATGTGCCTGCCCCTAGGCAGTAGATCCCATCTCCCGGTCCTAGGTTTCTCATGGCAGAGAAGATAAGCTGTCCAGTTGGTCTGATAGATCTGGGCTTTGGCTGGCCTCAGATATAAGAGGTGCAATTCTGTCATAGCCTCGGCTCCTCACTGCTCTGTCTGGAGGGAGGTTGCCTAGCCATGAGCTGTAACATCTTTGCTGTGCCTGCTGTGGTGGGCTGGGAGGCTGTGTCTCTAGCAGCTGCCAAGTCCTAGCTGTGTTTGGAGTGGGCTGTAGCCCAAGGAAGGATTTGAGAGGAAGGAGTGGCCTGTCTTGCAGATGCTAGAGACAGGTGGAGAACTGGGATGCTGTCTGGCTGCTCCTTGTGAAGATTTGAAAGGGGAACAGAAGCACTAGGCTATGCCTCCACCCAGGAGTGACCCTGGGGTAGGGGCCTGGGATAGCCCTGCACACCCATCTCTATGTGTCACCTTTCTTCCTAACCGCTTCTCTTATGTTGCCCCCTTTACTCAGCTCCCTGCCCAGGAATTATGGTGAGCTGCTACAGTGTATGTTGATTGACTGCTCTGTTGCTATGGTGCTGCTAAGGGATGTGCTCCTATTTCCCTCCCTGTTCTGCTATGTCACTGTTAGGGAGTGCGCGTGCACGCGCGCGTGTGTGTGTGCGCGTGTGCGCGTGCGTGTGTGTGTGTGTGTGTGTGTGTGTGTGTTGGTCTCTGCAGTTAAGGGCTGGGCCACTGTTCTGCCCCAAGGGGGCCTGACCCTTGCTGGAACAGGCTTAAAATTGCCACAGTGGTGCAGAAACTGGAGGGTTGGGATGGTTTCTGCATTTGGCTGCCTTAAGACAGTGCTGGCTCTGCCCCACAAGAGTATGAGATCTAGGAGTTGCTACATTTGCACCCCAAAGGATTCTATGACTGTAGTTTGGCCCCTGGCCCTGCCCTGTGGCAACACAGCCCTTAGGTGTCTTTCTGCCTTGGGTCACCATGGTGGTGCCCATTTGCAAGCTGCTATCCTGAAGTTAAGGTGTCTACAGCTGAGGTGGTATGCTGGGACAGGCAGAATAGGCTCAGCCTAGAGTGGCCCTGCCCTTTTCTTGGCTGCCTGTATCCTGCCTTGGCCCTTGCTTTGCCAGCACAGCTGGCAGTCACAGCTTTTCTCCAGGTGGGTCTGTCTAAATCAGTGGGAGCTGGAGGAGTTGTGTTACTAGTAAGAACACACTCTTCCTGCTTCTCAGTGACAAGGTTTACGCTCTCCTCCCTCTTACTCCAGGAGGTGGGCATAGGGTGAGGTGTAGCCACTCTTGTATGTAGGAGCAGAGGATGCTTGCAATCTTATGATGGTGTTGGTGTCTGTCTATGGTATTGATGCTTTGCTTCATACTGGTTCTGCCTTCTGCAATGCAGAGCAAAATTCCCTCAGGGTCTTTCTAGGTGGGGGGGGCTCCCTTGGAAATATGACCTACCAAGCAGGGGTTTTCTGGCACATCTACAGGTAGTAGATGCCACTCCAGAGGAGCTACATAGGAGTTCCTTGGTTCTGGGCATCTGAGGACTCTTAACTTGGACCCTAAGGGTGCATTTACCTGTATCTCATCTACAGAAAAAAGCATGGAACAGGAGCTGGTTACCCCTGTCCTGGACATTGAGGACCTGGTCAAGAGAGGAAGCAAGCACAAGTGAGATCCCTCCCACAGCCATGGCTATTATGTCTTTTCACAGTGGACTCTAATGAGAAGAGAGGCGTGGATATGTTCTTTGTACAAAACTAACAATTAATATGAAAATTGAAGTAGTTTTGAGAAATATGAAGTAAAAAAAATGAAACCATCTCCTTTCAGTTTTCAGCCTAATTCTAAATGAGCAGTGTCTGGGTATTGTTTTTTTGTTTGTTTGTTTTTTAGTTTTTTGAGCCAAGGTCTCACTGTGTAGTTCAGACTGGCCTTCAGCTCAGTAGGTAGCCCAGCTGGCCTCAAACTCGCAGTGATCCTTCTACCTAAGCCTCCTGAGTGCTGGGATCACAGGCATGTGCCACCAAGCCTGGTCTCGGTGGCCAGCTCAACACACCCAGGGGAAGGGCTGGTGCAGCATGTGGGACCAGGGATTGAACTCTGGTCTCTGCACTTACCTAAGCAGGTACTTAGTCCACTGATCTATCTTGCCCCTCTTTTTATTTTTATTGTTATTTTTTGTATTTTAGGGAAGCATCTACAGGATGTTCAGGGTCTTACCACTAGATCAGACTTGTAGTGATTCTCCTATTTACAACCTCCCAAATACTGAGATTACAGGTACACCCTACCACGCCCAGTCTCAGTCTCGGGACAAGGACAGCACAGCAGGTCCAGGGTTGGAACTCCCAGCCCCTGTACCTGTTTGCAGGTTTTTTGATCTGCTGAGCCCTTGCCCCTCTTTAGAAAAAAAATAAAAAAAACTGTTGTTGTGTGGTTCAGGATGGTCTTAAACTCACTGTGACAGGCTGGCCTCCATCTTGAGGCAGTCCTCCTGACTCAGGCTCCCAAGTGTGGGTTTATAAGCATGCATCGCTCTACCTGGCTTTCCTTTTTTTGTGGTAATGGGGATTGAACCAAGGGCTGTATTACTTAGCTATATTCCTTAGTCCTCTTTTTTAGTTTGAGATAGGGTCTTATTATGTCACTAAGTTTCCCACCTGGATTTGAGCTTGCAATCTTTCATCCTTGGCTTTCCAGAAGTACTAGGATTACTGGTATAACCTATCATACTCAATTTCATTTTTTTTTGAGACAGGGTCTCACTGTGTAGTTCAGGCTGGCCTTGAACTCCCTGATAGTCCAGGTTATCCTCAAACTCATGGCAATCCTCTGCCTCACCCTCCTGAGTGCTGAGATTATGGTCATGTGTCACCATACCCAGCTCTGTTTTCTTCCTTCAGTTATATACCATGGGTGTCTTTATAGGTAGTCGCTTGAAGCTTGGACCCATTCCTTCTGAGGACAGTAGATCTGCCTATCTATTCATAGCTTTCTGGATTCAAGTTATACAGTCTTTCAGGGCTGAATATGTAGCTCAAAGGTGGGGCACCTACCCAATGTGCACAAGGCCCTAGATTCCATCCTCAGCACTATAAAGAGAGGAAAGGAGGGAAGAAGGAAGAGAAATAAGGAAAAAGCAGTTAGCTAGGCTGGCTTACAGGAGTGGGAAGAACTTCAATTTTTTTTGGCAGAACCGGGGATTGAACTCAGGCTCCTGCACTTCCCAGGCAAGTGCTTATTCCACTGAGCCATCTCCCCACCCCTCAAACTTCATTTCTTAAAGTACTTTTATGCTCTCAGTGTTTCTGAGGGTCAGGGCTTTGTTGTGTTTTTATACAGTTTTAAAATCAATGATAACATTCATACAGCCAAAAACTCACATGGGTTCTCCACCTCTCCAGATACTGGCTCACTTTGGAGGTCCTATGCGTAGGACCTGAGGAACTTCTCGGCAGTGAGAGAATGTAGTGGCTTGTGTTGTGGCTGTGCCTCCCGTGTATATCTCTGGGTGGGCATTTACAGGGTCTTCTCTTTCTTTGCCCCCAGAGTGTGCCCCTACTACCTTTCTCGGAACCTGAAGCAGCAAGCCGACCTCATCTTTATGCCGTACAATTACTTATTGGATGCCAAGGTGAAGACTCAGCCTGTGTCTGATGTCTCCTGAGATTGAGGGGGCATCTAGACTTTGCTGGTTCAGGCCCTCAGGGCCGCAGGTGTCGGGGAAGACCACAGTTTCTTGGCAGAAACAGTGGTGACTTGAGCACCCTGGGAATGGGCAGGCTGGCAGGAGTGAGAAGGACCCAGGCTGGGGTCTCAGGCCAGTGCCAGCCCTTGGTTCTGACAGCTCAGTCCAGCCTTTCTATCAGATCGGATGATTAGTATAGATGACTTGAGAAACCTGTGTATTTTCCTTTGTATCCCTGAGTGTTTCCTCATTTATGTCTCTGTAGCCTGTGTTCATCTTCTCATAAGCCATGCCTTTTATTTAACATAGGTAGGTTCATGTGCCATGAGTTCGGTAACTTGTGTTTTCACTTACAACCACACTGTGGGTATCCTCTGATCTGGATCCCTTTGTTGATTTGTTCATTCCCTTAATGGGTACTCTTTGAGAATCCACTGTCCCAGGTGCAGACATGAAAAAACCTAGCATGGCTGCTACAGAGCTTGGATTCTAGTGGAAGAGATAGCAGAGAGCCCTGCTCGAGGTGATACTATGTATTGCAGGGCTGAATAAGAGTGAACAGGAAGGAAGCTCCCATGGATGTGGCAGAGTAAATGAGAATGCAGGGTGGGTGGGCAGAGGGAGCTGGCTGGGAGGTGGCTGCAGAGCCCTGGGGTGGGACAGTTCCCCTGGAGAGCAGACTGAGGGCATGGAGGCAGGTGAGGTCTGCTGCGGTTGTGGGTGACTTTCATTACTTGGTGCTTTCAATTTCAGCTGCCCATGGAGCATCTAGAGAGCTGCTAAACACATGGGACCTGGGCCCCATCTGGAATAATCACATCATAGCCAATCAGCTGGTTTTAATGTTTATGTGGAAATGGAAAAGAGCTGAAAGAGCAAAACAGTTTTGCAGGGCAGGCCTGGAGTTTGCCTTAAATGTTGAGCCAGTATGCATTTGGAGACACAGATTAGTGTAGCAGTTAAGCCAGTCCAAGAGACGCTTCTTCAGATAGTACCTGATTTTTGACATACAGCAAGTAAATTCAGCATGAATCTTAGCTCTTTGTACTGTACAAACCTAAATGCAAAATTTCTAGAAGCAATGGGGAGGCAGTCTTTGCAGCTTTGGGAAAAGTTATGGTCTCTCAATTCAGACACCCAAGATTCATAATGAAAACACTTTTTTATTTTTTGTCTTTTTGAGACAGGGTCTCACTGTGCAGTTCAGGCTGGTCTTAAGCTCACTTTGTAGCTCAGCCTGGTCTTGAACTCAACAATCCTCCTGCCTCAGCCTCCTGAGTGCTGGGGTTACAGGTATGCACCACCATGCCCGGCTACTGAAAACACTTTAAAAATTGGGCCAGGTGTGTTGTATGTTATGAGTCTGTGCTGAAAGAAACGATGAGAAGACCCAGTGAATATAGTTTCAGAGGTCTCATTGAGATTAGAAGTGAGCCTAGAGCCTCAGAAGCATCTCACCTCTATTCAGGGTTAAAGGCAGGCTAAGGAATGTGCATAATTAGGTGAACACAAACTATCTCTTTTTTTTTTTTTGTGGAGCTGGGGTTTGAACTCAGACCCTTATGCTTGCCAGGGAAGCGCTTATTCTGCTGAGCCATCTCCCCAGCCCTCTACAAACTACTCTCTATCACTTCTACCATTTGCATAACACTAGGTCCACACTAATCCTAGCTGATAACATCCCCAGCAAGGGATCAAAGACTAGGGCACCTGCAAGAAAAACTTATCTGCAGCTTTAAATCCCAACTTGCCTGGATTTACAAGTGAGAGACAGCAGCTCTCCCTGGGCTCTATTGTTCCCTGCTCTCTTGGGACATTAGACTTTTGTTTAATGTTTATGTTTCTATACTGGTGTGTTGTTATGTACCTGTTCCAGCTACTCAAGAGGCTGAGACAGAAGGATCACTGTCTTTTTCAGTGTTTTATTATGCAATTCAGGCTGGCCTCCAGCTCACTTTGTACCCCAAGCTGGTCTTGAACTTGCAGTGATCCTCCTGCCTCAGCCTCTTGAGTGCTGAATGACAGGCGTGAGTAGGCATGTGTCACCACACCTGGCGAGGATCACAAGTTTGGAGCTGACCTGGGCAATTCAGCAAGACCTTGTCTTAAATATAAAAGGCTGAGGATATAGCTCAACATAGAGTACTTAGCTAGCATATGTCAGGCCCTGAGTTCAATCTTCAGTACCATCCCCCAAAAAGTATTGAGCTACAGAAAGCCTCATTGAAGTTCATGGTTGTATAACTGGTACAGCAGCTCTGTGCATATAGTGTGCCACTGCAGGAAATGAAGACCTGTGCCCAGAGACTTTCAGACCTACAGTTGTCAGGAGGAGAAAGAAGGTCATGGTGGGCCCACACACCGGAACCTATCAGTAGTGAGAGCTGTGAGGGGCAGAGGAATCTCCCATGTGCTACTCTGGGGAGCAGCTGTTAAAAGTGGCTTGTTTCTTTTGAGACGGGGTTTCACTATGCAGTTTGGGCTGGCCTTGTGCTGACTTGTAGCCCCCAGGCTGGTCTTGAACTTGCAGAAGTCCTCCTGGTTCAATCTCCCAAGGGATTACAAGTATGCACCACCACACCTAGCTCTGGGGCTGCATAGTGGGTGCCCGCATCTGGGGCTGGGGCTGCACAGCATGTGGGGCTGGGGATTGAACTCTGGTCCTTGTGCATGCCAGGTAGGTGCTTTTGCCTCTGAGCTATCTCTCTGGTTCTTAATGTGCCATTCACATTTATTAACCACCCAGTTATACAGTATGAGGACAGTTTGTAGGAAAATTAAACTCCAAACTAAATTAAGAAAAATACTTCTGAGTGTGGTGGTACAAACCTGTAATCCCATCATTTGTGAGTCAGAGGCGGAAGGATCATTGTAAATTCAAGGCCAGTCTGGGCTACAAAATGAGCTCAAGGCCAGCCTAAACTGCACATCAAGACCCTGTCTCAAAAAGAGAAAAGTAAAAAATGCCTCATGCTGGGCCTTCTCCCCAGATTGTTTACATAAGGCTGTGGGAGAAGGATCTGGACACTGAAATTTATTTCCCTAGGTGTATACCAGGTGGGTAGGTAGGGAAATGGACTTCCATGACTGCCTGTCTGCTGTGGCCAGGACCTAGCTGCTGCTTCCTTGGCCATTCTTCATATCACAGCACCTGCTCTCTGTGCTGTGTGTGAACACACTGCTGAGCAAGTGTAGCTGCCAGTGAGCCTTGGGTAGGCATTGCAAAATATGTGCCTTGAGCAGTTGCCACTTCTGAGAGTCAGCTATGAGGTCCGCGCCCTCTTTGCCAGAAGTTTATATGGTCTATGCTCGTGGTGTTTGTTGCCTGTCACAGGCCTCAGCTTCCTGCTCACCCTGCCCTGCCTGGCTTCAGCTACTTCTCTCTTCACCTCTTCTTTGTAGAGCCGCAAAGCACACAACATTGACCTGAAGGGGACTGTCGTGATTTTTGATGAAGCTCACAACGTGGTAAGTCCAGTTGCCTCTGTGCTAAGGGCCTGCTGTTTTTCCTGAATTCTCAAACCTTTTTAGAGGAACTCTCTAGACCATAGGGGACCAGCTGTTAGGATCCAGGAGACCCAGACACTTCTCAGCGGTGTATCCTGCAGTCAGATGCCTCTGCCAGGGCTGCAGCCTGGCTAGCAGGGCCTTGGGTGTGCCTTCAGGCTCAAGTCCAAATGTAGGCTTCTGTCAGATCCCTGTCCTGGTTGGCTAGTGGCGATAACCTGGCCTTGTAGTTGCTTCCTCTGCACTCTGTTACCCTTCCTGCACTGTCTGATCCTTAAGCCTTTATGTCTGGTACTTGGAAGGTTGCTGTGGAGAGAGCTACCCATCACTGGTGGCTGTAGCAGCAGATGTGGCCCCTATATGCCCTCCCGGTTCCCTCTGTCCTTTGTTCCCAGCATGTTTCCACACTGACCTTATCCCCGCCTCTGAGCTGCTGTTTCCAGGAATAGCTTCCTAAGAAGGCCATACAGAATAGCAAGGCCCAGCTGTTCTGGAGTCTGGGACAAAGTTTCCTGAGAGTTGGGCCTCACCGTGGTAGGGCCTGGTGCCCTAGGACTGCAGTGACCACTGTCAGCCTTTACTTGCAGTGAGAGGTGCAATGCGCTAGACCTTCTGGCTTTTAAAAAAGTTTTTTTTTAATTAATTAATTTGGTGCAGGGTCTCACTATGCAGCCTACAGCATGCCTAGGGTTCTGGGGCTGGCACAGCATGCAGTACTGGGGATCAAACCGGGTCCTTGTGCTTGCCAGGCAGGTGCTTAGACCGTTGAGCTATCTCCCCAGCCCCCGTCTGGCTTTTGTTTTAGGGAAGGGTCTACAGGGTGTTCAGGGTCTTACTATTATATTGGATTTGTAGTGATCCATCTGTGTTTTTCTTTTTTCTTTTTTTTTTTTTTCCGTCTTTTTGAGACAGGGTCTCACTATGCAGTTCAGGCTGGCCTTAAGCTCACTTTGTAGCTCAGGTTGGTCTCAAACTCAACAATCCTCCTGCCTCAGCCTCCCGAGTGCTGGGATTACAGCCATGCGCCCGGCTGATCCATCTGTTTATAGCCTCCCAAGAGCTGGGATTATAGGTGCATGCCACTACGCCCAGTCACAATTGATGTCTCAGCATACCCCAGTGTCGGGCCAGCACGCAGGCCCAGGGAGCAAAACTTCGGCCCCTGCGCTACTTTTAAGTGCTTTAATTCACCCTTCTGGCTTTTTAAATAGATATTTTAATGGGGAATTTCCCAGCTAAAGGCCATTGGCAATACAAGTGAAATAATAGTTTAAAAACATTTGTGGAGGGGCTGGCCTGATAGCTCGGCAGACTAAAGTGCCTGCTTAGGCAGAGCACAGTGGCCTGGGTTTAATCCTCAGTATATTGTGCTGGCCCTGCCCCCACCCCCTACAGTGTACTGAGACAGCAATTGAGACTGGGCGTAGTGGCACACACCTGTGATCCCAGCACTTGGGAGGCTGAAAACAGGAGAATCACTAGGAGTCGGATCTAAATAGTGAGATCTTGTGCTAAATATCAGAAGGAAAAAATGTGTAGGCTGAAGTCAGTTGGGCCAGTGTATGAGTTGGCTGTAGTGTCGGGGGTCATGGCTCTGTGGACTTTTCTTTCAGCTTCCAGTACCTTCTGTATATGCACTTCTTCCTGCTTTACCATGACAACAGTGTGCTTGGGCCCTCAGGAGAAGATGTGTGAGGAGTCAGCCTCTTTTGACTTGACACCCCATGATGTGGCTTCAGGACTGGATGCCATCGACCAAGTTCTGGAGGAACAGACCAGAGTGGCCCAGCAGAGTGAACTTCAGCTGGAGTTCAGCATGGACCCCACCAGCTCAGGTGTGTTTACAGCCGAGAACCAAAGTCTAAGCTGAGAGGTAGTCCGATCCTCTTACAGGACAGGGCCACCAGATACGGTAGCCAGGCACTGTGGCTGTGTCTGGTCTCCTAGCACTTTCTGTTCAGGTGGCATTTTAGAATGCTAGCTTGCTGAGATCATCTTGACCAGGGAAGGCCTACATTGTCCTATAGTTCCAGCATTTTCTTTATATCTTTTCTTAGCTAATACTGACTTGTTCTCTGCTGTGTAAAACTGAGAAACCAAGCATTTTTACTATGAAGGTGCTTTTTAGTGACCTGTGCCACTTTAACCCTTTTCCCCTTTCCATTTACAGAAGCTTATGTTTTTGCTTATTTTTTCTTCTTTAAAATCTATGGTATATCTCTACCTAAGTCAAAGTTTGTTACTCTCAGATCCTTTTAATTTATTTTTTTTTTTGATGGTTTTCTTTCCTTCTTTTACTGGGGGTGAAAAACTCAGGGCCTTTGCACAGACCCCTGCCTTAGATTCTTAAATTCTAGGATTGCAGGTGTGTGCCACCATGCCTGACTCTGACTCATGGATTCCTGTTTAATTCATTGGACTATAATCTTTTGCTATCGTTATTTTTGTATGATTCGAATTGTTCCTAGTTTGGCAAATGGGCCTCCAGGCTGTGCTGCGCCCTCTGACATGAGCCATGAGTCAGCATTCTCTGAGCATAACCTGACTTATCTTTCCATCCCCGCCCAGAATTGGAACTTCCTCAGGAAC
>PVKA01054955.1:0-10535 GCA_004027165.1 Ctenomys sociabilis
AGGCAGTGGGCCAGCTACAAACGTGCTCCTCCTTAGGATGCCAGCAAGCACTCGCTCCCTCCTCCCTCTCCTCCCTCCTCCCGCCTCTCCACGCGCTTCCCGCCCTCCCCCTTGCTGGAGGAGCACTCAGAAGGAAGCGGCTGCTTGATTCTAGAGGCTGTGCAGCCGCCACCGGCAAGGTGGCCAGAGTGGCCTGGCCGGACTGCTGGAGGAAGCTGGGAGCGAAGCGATGGCTGCACGCCCCTGCCGCGGGCACAGCGTCTGCCATGGAAATTCTCTTCATCATTCGCTTCTGCTGTAACTGCACCTATGGTAACTCAGGCACCCCTCCAAGGGAGGTGGTGTGCCTTAAACCAGCTCGGGGATGGCTGGAGTGGGCTTAAGTCCTGCAGCTAGCAGGATTTGGGGTCGATAGAGACAGGAGACTGGGCAACTGGTGGGACAGGACGGTGTGCACTCTACCCTTAGAACCAGCGGGAGTGAGAGGTTGCTCAAGGCGGGTTGGCTTTGAAATGGAAGGGCCAGGCTGAAAGGGTCCATCTCTCCCCCACCCCCTCCTGAGGACCTGTGGGGAACTGGTGGCTTTGCATATACATGAGAGGCTTTGAGCAACTTCCTGGAGAGGAGGACAGGCTGTGTCTACAGACAGGGTAACCGAGGCCAGGGAGAGGGTCATCAGGAGCCAGGCAGAGAGGGGCGCAGGGCCTGGATGCTGGCAGTTCGAAGCAAGCAGGCACCAGCCTGGACTGCAGGGAGAAGTTGAGAGTTTCTTTGTTTCCAGAGAGGAGAGCAGACTGGGAAGCCCATGTATTGTGTACACAACACACAAGCTGGCTTCTCCCAGGACCTGCTGGGAGAGCAAGGAGCAGCTGGGAGGGCAGGAAGAAACAGGGTTACTCCTGAGAGGTTTCCTTCCCACCTCCAGACACCTCTGAGCCCAGGTCTCCACGCTGAACATGAAGATGAAGGTTGGGTTTCCGAAGGGGGTGTGGCAGGCTGCTGCTGTGTGAAGGTCACACACCCACCCTCCAGTGGAAGGAGCCAGAGCAGCCTCTGTGCAGCTTTCTTCGCTGGGGTGGGAGTCGGGACATTGGTCCTGGGGTAGACGTGTGCTGTCGGCCTGGCTGTTGTTTGCTGGCCTAGGCAGGGTGGTGTCTGGAAGCTGGCGTGCCCGCTCCGACACAAGTGCCATGGCGCTGATCTAAGCTGCCTGTGGCGGGGCGCAGGGTGGAGGGCAAGGGTGGCCTCTGTACCAGCTGCTGTGGGCTATGTGTCGTCAGAGCGGCAGGTGGCTGGTTTTAGGACCTTCCTCTTCCCTCCTACCAGGCCTTTTGTCTGTACCCTCTTCTGTCACTGCTTTCCCATCTCCGTGGTAACCTGGGGCTCCTCCTCAAAGGCTGAACGGAGGGGGGTGGTAATTTGCGAGAGAGATGATGGATGAGGTTTCCTGGGCTCTTTCCCAGGGCCCTGTGCTGGAAAGGCTGTGAGGAGCCACTGTCCCCTCACCTTCCTGGGCTGTCCTGTGTCAGAGGCCACTTGGAATGGAGGCCGCCTCTCAGGGGCAGCAGCTGTGGGCAGAAGGAGCCTCCCTGTCAGCCACCTGCCTGTTGGCTGATTCTGCAGTCAAGAGGAGAGCTGGACTTGGGCAGAGAGGGTAAATGCTGTTTTTGGACTGGCCTAGAAGTAGGTTAGGTCTTACCTCTGCTGCCCTAAAAGGAAAGGAGAGGTCAACACTCCCGAAAAGGAAACTTAGTCTTAGTGATCCAAGGTCCAGAGTTGGGGATTTCTTTGGTCCCTATAATGCCAACTTTAGAGTTGCTTCAGGACAAAAAATGGGGAAGAGGGGAGCTGGCCCTTAAGGAAAGGCCATCCATCTTTCCGAGAACTCTCCTATAGGCCACTAACCTTTTAGAGGAGCCACCTCTCCTGAAGAAGTCTGCTCAGTGTGTTAGGAGTGTGAGTGAACCAAAATTCAAAATCAGCTACCACTTGTGACTGTGAGCAAGTTACATAATGTCTCTGTGCCTCAGTTTTTATCATCTATAAAATGGGACTAGTGAAAATCACCTCTTTTTAATCACAGAATATAATGTACATAGCACTGCTAACTTAATGCCATGGTCACAGATCTCTGTGTCATGTCCCAGACACTGCAGGCTTTGACACCATTTTGCTTGGGGACACAGTATATCCCTAGCAAACTGGAAAACAACCAGCTTGCTCATGACAATGGCCCTATAAAAGGTCAGTGACCTATAGGAGAGTTCTTGGAAAGATGGCTTTCCCTTAAGGGCCACAGCAGGTATTGTTTGCACAGGTACTGGTCAGGGAAGACTTCCTGAAAGAGGCAGGGAGACAAGTTTGGCAGCTGTCGGATGGCAGGTGCCAGGCAGGACAGCATAGGAGGAGGGGGACAGTGGGTGAAGTGGGTGTAGCAGGTAGTGGACTGGCACAGGACTAGCCAAGGACAGGATGCTCACCCTGAATCTATAGAGAGAGCAGGCACACAGAGGCAGGAAAGCTCAAGCCCTAGGGGCTACTCTTCTGGTTCCCTTGTACCAACCCACCCTAGGGCTTCTCCCTGTCCCGTCCCCATTTTTCTTCAGCTGCCCTCTTCTTATTCTGCCAAGGCTGTGGCTGCAGGACTCATCCCCCACTCCCATCAGGTGGACTCTTGAGGTGACTGCAGGCGTATTAATAACCCCTCTGAAACCCAACCCGACATTTGTGCAGATCTCTGAGCTTAGTCAGAAACCTCTTCCTCCTGGGACCTGAGAGAGGGCTGGAGGAGCTGACAGTGCAATGTCAGCTTTCCTGGGGGCTGGGACTCAAGGGCCCACCCTGGCAGATGTCTTTTGACCTTGTGCTTCCTGATAGGTCTCTCAGCTCATTGTGGGTGAATTTCCTCTGAAGATGAGCCAAGCCACAGGTGGATGGGTACCCTAAATGGCCTCAGAAACAGCCCCCCCATGAGCTGATGACAGCTCTACCCTCACTGTCCTACAATATTCCAAACCTGGTCCTACCTATTCCGGCTCTTATGTCCCATGAGAGCCTCTAGGGATTACTAGATAGAAAAGGGCTAGAAATAAGTCACAGGGAGTGTGTTTGCATAAAGCAGTGTTTTCAACCATTGCTATGTATCAGAATCAGCAAAGGAGCTTTTTGAAAATGCTATTCAGTGGCATAAGTGCCTGCCTGGCAAATTAAGGTCCAGGGTTTGATCCCCAGAAAAAAAAAGAAAAGAAAAGAAATGCTGCTATCCTGGTTTCCCCCTGCAGAGTTTTGGGTTTAGTTGATGGGGTAGGATGGAGGAGCGGGGGGACATCTGTTTCTTTTAAGAGCTCCCCCAGTGATCCTAATGGGCAGCCAAGCAAAGTCTGCAGATAAGACTCTTGGCACACTGCTGATAACTGCATCTTCTCGATAGCCAGCAGAGTGTTCCCTGCAGTATCCACTTTGTAATTCCCAGGGTATTTGTATCTAAGGTTTCAGGGGCTCTTTGGTTTGGGGGCTGTCTAAGGCATGAGCTCATGGATCTATTATAATCTGGTCCTATGGGTTACCCAGGTTGGATTCTCCTTCTCAAGGCTTGTCACTGTCCAATGGCAGGAAGCCAAAGGTCATGACCCCTTCCACTAGGGAATCCAGGTGCAAGACCAATGTTGAACCATCATATTGGGAGGGATGGGCACAGCTGCTTGCTGGAAAGATGTTTGGAAGGGTTGGGCTGCCAGCTGCTTCCTGCACCTGTCCCTGTTGAATCCCAGCAATCCTCATTTGGTGTCTAGGTCTGGAGGGGTGTGGAACCTGGGATCCCAGCTAAGCTCGCATTTTACCACTCCTGGTATGTCCATCTGCATGGCCTACCTGAATTCCTCTGGGAAGTCTGCGCCCCTCAGGAGGCCAAGGGTTGGAGGGCAAGACTTTCTATAGAGATCTGGCCTGCTTCCTGGCCACCTAACTGCTCCTGTTCTTTCAGGAGGTTGAAGGGAATGTACAAAGACGCAAATTTTCATAACAGAGAAGAGGATAGATGTGCAGGCCAGAGTGAACCATGCTATTCCCAGCTGGGCCTTTAACTGAAGGAGTATGAGAACTATAGGCATAGGAGAACAGCTGTTCCTAGAGAGATGTAATATCTTCTTCCCCATCCCAGAGGCCTGGGTAGAGCACAGAGTGTGGGGGACCACTTTGGGGTATGGCCATGTATAGCATGATTGGAGGAGTAATTGGCAGAGGAGAGCTGCTCCGAGGCAGGCCAGGCCAGGGCATGGTCCTCAAAGAAGTCATGCCTGATGGGAGATGAGCAGAGGCAGATGTGGGGCGGGACCTGAACGGCCAGCACTCTGCTTTAGCTTATTCTGCTGCATGGCTTGCTCTGGGAGTGCGAGTAGAGGCACAAGTTGCCTCAGAGCCCTCTTTGGTTTCTTGCCAATGAGTGTTCACTTGGGGAAACAATGTGCTTTAGGGGATAAAGCTGGTCCTGAGTTGTTCCTTGTGTTTCACCATCTTTCTTCCCTTGCCTTCCTGAACAGCTCTGCTTTACAAGCCCATAGACCGGGTCACTCGGAGCACTCTGGTTCTACATGTGAGTGTCAGGCCTCCTGAATGGCCAGGGAGGGCATAGGAATATGGTGGGAGGGCACAGGAGTCACTGAAAACAGCCCATCCGGGGAGCCAGACAGAGGGTCCCTGAGCCCTGACTATGCCTGGCTGGCCTGTATAACCATGCCAACGGAGCCAGGGCCTAAATATAACTTGGCTACTAAGCTTGATATCTGGCCAGATGCTCCCTAGGAGGCACTTCTGGCTTACCCACCCCTAGCCAGGTGGTCTGTGTGTCCAAGAAGCAGCTGTGGGATGGATTGAGAGATGTCGTTTCCAGCTAGTTCATGCAATGAGGCTTTACCTGACCATCTCCACCAGTGCAGAGTCATGACTACACCAGGAATAAAGAGGAGCACTGCCTTCATCTGGCTTCTCTGACCCTAACTTTTAGGTCAGGTTTCATAGGCATAACTAGATTATAGTATGAGTCCGTGGATATCCTCCCTCAGAACTCTGCTTTTTTAGGAACAAGCACTCCCCACTGTTTCCTCATTGAACCAGCCTCCTGTCCCCCAATCCTTCCTTCCCAGGACCTGCTGAAGCACACACCTGTGGACCACCCAGACTACCCCCTGCTACAGGATGCCCTTCGCATCTCCCAGAACTTTCTGTCCAGCATCAATGAGGACATTGACCCTCGTCGGACTGCAGTCACAACCCCCAAGGGGGAGGTAAGGTTGTGCCTCCACCTCCCACCCAGGCTGAGAAATAGGAGGCTGGCCTGATCCCCTGTCCCTGCTCTCCCTTATGAACATCCTGGGCCTCTCCACCCCTCATCCCCTGTGCACTGTCAAAGTGCAGTCTACAGTCCTGATCACCCTGATAACCTATGGCTTTTCAGGGCCTAGATTAAGAGCTGACTCTAGTGTCTCATTAATTCTCACAAATAACCCAACATTTTAGTCATTTTCTTGTCACCAAGATGCTATAACCAACACTCCCATCTTAAAGAGAAAAGTTTATTTTGGTTCATAGTTTCAGAAGTTTCTTTTTCTTTTGCGGAACCAGGAATTGAACTCAGACCCTTGCGCTTGCCAGGGAAGCGCTTATTCTACTGAGCCATCTCCCTAGCCCAAAGCACAATTTTTTTTTGTTGTTGTTTATTTGTTTGTTTGTGTGGAACAGAGGGTTGAACTCAGGCCCTTGCACTTGCCAGGCAAGCACTTATTCTACTGAGCTATCTCCCTGGCCCAGTTTCAGAAGTTTCAGTCCTTGACAAAGTCAGCTGGCTGCAGGCAGAGATGGCATGGTAGACAGGCCTGGGTGGGGGGGAAGCTGCTCATACAGCAGCACCCAGGAAAGCAGAGAGAGAAGGGAGGAGCCCAGGAGGAGACAGAGGCTTCTGTTACGTTACACTCTTAGTAACCCACCTCCCAACAAAGTCAGCCTCATGGCCCCTGTGGTTCAGTCACCTTCCAAGAGCTCCACCTGTGAGTACATGGGGCTTTAAGGGGAAAGTTGTTTTTTTTTTTTTTTTTTTATCCAAGTCATAATACCCAGTGAAGCAGAAGAGTAAACCAAGTCTGGAGAATCCAGTCTGCCATGAGGTCCCTCAGCCCTAAGCATCAGAAGTGGGTTCTGTATCTGGGGCTATCTGGCTACAAGGTATTTATCTCATCACCCGCCCAGGGGAAGCAAGGCCTCCAAGTCCCTCTTTCTTAGATGCGAACATGCCCTCCAGCCAGTGGGATGCTCTAGGGGGGTCCCCCTGGAGCCTGGGAGAGTAAGAACACTGAGCTGCTTTTGAGCAACCTGCGGGGCAGGTGGGCTGAGGCTAAGGAGTAACAACAGCAGGATCCCCTGGCCCCAGAGATAGCTGAAGCCACTCAGGCAGCTGAAGTGTCTCACAGGGACAGCCAGATTTAGCACAGCAGTCTCCCTGGGGTCCTTGAGGGTGGCTTGGTGAGGAGAAGCAGTGTCAAGAACCACAAGGACAGTGACCCTCATGGGTTAGCAGTCTGGCCCAGATAGACAGCTTCCTGTCCAATAGATATAATTAAGTGGCATTTAGGAGAGAAGCCTGACTGGGTTTATGTTCCTTTGTTACATTTACCAGGATCCAGTGTCTCCTGGGAAGAGAAGTAATGAGGGACAGGGTCTTGAGTGTGACAAATGGAGCGTGGAGCTGTCTGGGTATGCAGTTCCAGCCCTGGTTTGCAACACCCTAGAAAGTCACCAGTATGTTTTCCTCCAGGGATATATGAAAGCTTTCTAGCAGGCTTAGTACACCATCAGTTTCAGGTTGTTTTAATTGTATCCTTTCAATGCGTTCACCCACATATTTCAGCCTATGTAGGTCAGAGGGTAGATAGTGCACACAGGGTAGGCGCCTGGAGAGGCTGGACAACTTCTGGACATGAATTTCAACACCATCTATTCTGGGTGCTCTTACTCATTTTCAGTTTTGTTTTCTGTTTGGTGGAACCAGGTATTGAACTCAGGCCCTTGTACTTGCCAGGGAAGCACTGATTCTACCGAGCCATCTGATAGTGCACACAGGGACAGCTGAGATAAGTAGTGCAGCTCTGAGAAGCCCTCTGGCTCAAAGGGTGGCAGTGAGGAAGCAGCAGAAGTCCTGTGTATGGTGCAAGGCTCCTGACCACCCACAGCCCATGTGGGAGGCAACCCCAGGACTGCCATGGCCACACTGAAGGAAACCCTGACTCTCGTCTATTAGGGTAGTTGGAGAATGCACTGAGAGGTAGCGTGGGCAGGACTGTGTGAACCTGCAGGTCAGGGTAGAGCTGCAGGTAGATCAAGTTCTCAGGCTCAGTTGGGAAAGGCTTTGAGAGCAGAGGGTGTTACGGCACAGGGTGGAAAAACCAGATTATTCTAGAAGAGTCCATCAGGTGGCCACTGTTGAGAGCAATGGGAAAATGTAAAGCTACCATTTGTTGATTACATATTGTGTGCTGGGTTGTTTCATATACACATCTTGATGAATCCTATCTCATGAAGCAGATAACATTCTCTTCTAGTGTAGACAATAAATCTGAGGTTCATAGGGATCAGATGGGGGGCCAGGGAGATGGCTCAATAGAGTAAGCACTTCCCTGGCAAGTGCAAGGGCCTGAGTTCAATCCCTGGTTCTGCCAAAAAAAAAAAGAATCCCATAGGGATCAGGGAACCTGCCTGATATCACAGCCAAGAAATGGCAGAGTCTGGATTCAAGTCCAGCATTCCAGAGTCAGTGCTCTTAGCCTCTAGGTAATGCAACCCCTCCAATGACCCTCCCCACAGTGTGGTGTCCCTAGTGTAGTCTGAGCAGGCTGGGGGTTGTGCCTCCCTCAGACGCGGCAGCTGGTGAAGGATGGCTTCCTGGTGGAAATGTCAGAGAGCTCCCGGAAGCTGCGGCATGTCTTCCTCTTCACAGATGTCCTGCTCTGCGCCAAGCTAAAGAAGGCCTCGGCTGGGTGAGTATGAAGGAGAGTTAAGGGTCACTGTGGGAGGACCCAGGCCCTGTTCCTGTGGAGCCCTCCACAACCTGGGGCAATCTGTGTTTCTCTCCTTTATAAAAAGCCGAGTGTGGTGGTACACACCTATACCCCCCCCACACACACTTGGAAAGTTGAAGCAGAAGGATGGACAAAAGTTCAAGGCCAGTCTTTGCTACATAGAGTTCAAGGACAGCTTGAACTGCATAATGAGACCCTGACTCAAAAAAGAAATAAATAAAAAAAAAATAATAATAATTTTATATTATTACATAGTAGCTTTGATCTAAAAGTAAATCATGCTATTAATTATAAAAATAATAGGCCATTAGAGAAGAAACCGTAACCCACCTGAACATAAGCATTAGTTGTTGTTTTGTTAATCTTTTTGTTTATTTGTCTAATGTCTCATTATGCAGGTCAGACTCATAGTGATCCTCCTGTCTCAGCCTCCCCAACCCTGGGATTACAGGCATGGGTCACCAAGCCCAGTTTCTGTGGCTAGCTTGGCACAGGCCTGGCACCTCATGTGGTACTGGGGATCAAATCTGGGTCCTCGTGCTTGCCAGGCAGATGTTTAGACTGCTGAACTATCTCCCCGGCCCCAAACATTAGTTTTTTGCCGCTATATTTTCTTACCATTTTTTAAAAAACGTTGCTTTTTTTTTGTATAGTTATAATCAGAGTGAATGCCCAATTTGGGGCTCTGCTTTTTTTGTAAATCTTCCATCATAAGCGTTTTCTCTATTGCTGCCTGATTTCCATAATCATTTTACTCTCCTATGTGAGGTTACAAGTGAATATGCCAGCATTGTCTTAAGAGTTCTCCTTTCATTAGACATCTCTATATTTTTGCTACGTGCAATTCTGCGAATATTCATTAAATCTGCCTCCATTTACCGAGGGCTTCTGCCAGGCCAGGTGCCATGGCAGGTGCTTTCAGTGCATCATTGTAATCTTCCCAACAGCTCCACATAGTGTTATTCCCATCTCACAGGTGAGAGAAAAGCCTGAGAGGTGATAAATACATTGCCCAAGCTACAGTGCTAGCCCTGAAGGAGATGGGATTTAAACCTTAATCTAACTTGAAAGTTCCTTGTACCTCTGTCTCAGTGGAGTGGGAGTGCTCTGTGCCACCAGCAGAAAGGATTATTCAAAGTTTATTCACATACTCTCTCACCTCTTTCACCTTATCACCTCCTGTGCACTCTGTGTACCATTTAGGAGGCAACAAACTATGCGTACTCGCTGCACCTTCCCATTTGGTGCAGACCTCAAGCCATAGAGGAAGTCACAGAAGGGAGGTCGTCATGAGCTTCAGTGATGGGCCTGACTCCCTGGAACTAGATCCATCCATTTGGCAAAGTTATAAGGCAGAGATAATAATAAAAGTATACATGCCTCACATATAGTGCTGCCCGTGCCAGATAGTACTAATCAACCATGATAGTCTTTCCCATTAGGTTTGGATGGAGCTTTATAATTGTCAACCCAGTACCATGTGACCCTTACTGATAAAGTTCAGAATAACACCTGTATCCCATCTCTATCATAAAGGATAGTGAATATGAATCTCAGTATGCATATGGTAGAGGAAGAGGTATCTTGATGGGGAATAGGGTAATGTGAGTCCGGTCAGGAAGGTTTTCATTGATACCTAGGTGATTTGGGATATGTAAAAATTCCAGTCGTGCCGGGAAGACTGACACAGTGAAGGATCAGAGACTTTCCTGCTGGTTGATTCAGAATCTAGCTTTCCTTACTTGATGTGTGTGTCTACTGATCAGGCTTCTCAAGGGCAGGGACCATTCTTGCTTTTGATGAGTTTTCAGGAAATGTCTCTTGGGTGGTGTTTGGTTCTGCACACAGCAATTCCGGGTTGAAGAGCCAGCTTCCCTCTGGCTCACGTCTCCTTTGGATTGTTTGCAGGAAGCACCAGCAGTATGACTGTAAGTGGTACATCCCCCTGGCTGATTTAGTGTTTCCGTCCCCTGAGGAGTCTGAGGCCAGCCCCCAGGTGCACCTCTTCCCAGATCATGAGCTGGAGGACATGAAAATGAAGATTTCTGCCCTCAAGAGTGAAATCCAGAAGGAGGTGAGGTGCATGTAGCAGCTGAGCCTAGGATTGTTTTCCTGAGTGTCTTTGAACCATGTGTGCTGAAGAAAGTGGAGGGAGAGGAGATTATAAGGTTTGAGGTCTGGTTGGTAGGGGAGGTAGGACAAGAGTAGGAGCCCTGGGATAAACGAGTGCTGAGAAGGAAGAAGGCTTCCTGACTGAGGAAGGTGAACTCTGAGCAGGTAGAGGGAGGGCCAAAGAGTGACTGCTCAGAACTTAGTGAGCCTAATTATGGAAGTTGCGTGGAGAACAGAATTCCTGGAACACTGTTAAAAGGGGTCCCAAATCACTGAAGAAACAGAGATCTTCTCTCCTCTCCTCTCCTCTCCTCTCCTCTCCTCTCCTCTCCTCCCCTCCCCTCCCCTCCCCTCCCC